>JBBPBX010000005.1:25542-37652 GCA_038048925.1 Garcialebias charrua | reverse complement strand
CCCACACACACACACACACTTGCACACCAAGAGTCTTCCCAAGCACATGAGGATGCTCTGCAAATTCCCCCTAATTGCTTGTTTCAAGCAGGAGCTGATTGTGGAAAATTACACCTTTTGCATTTTTTTCTGTGCTCCTCTTCACATTATTCTTTTATTTTTTCTTTGTGTCTGTAGATGTTCAGGTACGTTGATGGACTGACTGTAGACCGTCTTCAAAATTTGTATTTTAGGCTGTGTGTGTCAGTCATGTGTTAATTTCTGGGTTGGCTTGTATTTGAGTTCATGTGCCAGTGGCGTCAGTTGCTTGATTAGATTTGTTTGCTTGTTTGTTTGTTTGTTTGTTTGTTGGCGCCTCCTACATATTTTATCTGTTTGTGCCCATGTGTGCATCAATCCGTTTTCTGCATCTTAAGGTTTGTTGTGAATTTACTATTGCAATTACTGTAATTGATTCACCTATATCGCTGTAATAATAATAATAATTATTATTATTAATATTATTGTTCTTTCTAGAAAGATGATTTTCACACTGGCTGTACAAAATATTAAATTCAACATAAACAAATAGATCATGCCAATGAAAAAAAAATTGTCTCCAAATCGAAAGTGCTCAGCGTTGCTTAAATTTCCTGTTTTTTGGAGTATAAACCTTAAAACTCTTCTTTACCTTTCCTTGCTCTTCCACTCATCTCAAACCTTTACATTTAGATTGCATGGCTTCCTTACTGTTAGTGGTGTTCGCCTCACTCGGTCGCTGCAGGCACCAGCCAAGCTCTGACCAAAAGTGTATGTGTGTGTTGCTGTGTTTGTGTGGGGCTGTGGACCAGGTGCCTCTGGCCACAAGGTGGACTTTGCAGGAGAGGATGTGGCTGTCCCACTGTAACTACATAAGTGATGGAAATGAATTAAGTGCACCTTGGACAACATTAGGTGCACAGTAATTGTATTCGAATAAAATAAAGTGCACACATACTACACAAAAAAGAAGAAAAAAATTCAGAGTGACAGGATTTTTCCACAGCTGAAGTACATGAAGTTACAATTTCAGACAACTTTTTTTTTTTTTCAAATTAACAAATTGAGCATTTAAACATTAAATCTAGACATTTTAATACACTTTTGCACACAATCTGGTCTGAGGGAATTAGTCGTTTTTGTAATATAACTCTATTCTAGTAATTCAACCTAACCTGATGTACTTTATAGGAGACAAGTAAATCTGTCATTTCAAACTTATAATACTTATTCACACATAAACATACAACCAAAATCGTACAGCTGGAATAAATTAGTCTCTCCTTCTCTCTCCCTCTCTACACCAGGGACAATAACCTTCTCTGCTTACCACCCATGATTTAAATACCATCATATTCAACATATTTGTTGGCCCCTCGATAAATCAGATAACTTTTACTAAAAAAATGTTTTTTAAATTAAATGCTTTTTTGTTTGAGAATCAGCTACTCCTTCAAAAAAGTTCCTGAGTGTGTTTTTGAGCAGTTTAACAACCAAAGCTGGTTGACGTTTTTTCCCCCATCAGACATGCAACTCTTCATTTTGACTGTCGTGTCAATGAAAATATGTTGTTAAATATAAAAATGTTTGATTCATGTCACCAACCAATAAGCTCTCCTCTGTTAGCACAGTCTGTGTGCTGACATCTTTACTGTGACACAGATCCTCTCAGTAACCCGATTCACTGTTGACCAAACCAGCTTAGATGTATTATTGATGTATACATCATCAGCAGCAGCAGCAGCAGCAGCAGAAGCAGCAGCAGCAGCAGCAGCTTTATTTATAAAGAGCTTTAACACAGCCATAGCTGAAACATCAGTTACAAACAAGATAAAAGAAAGCATAAAAACAGAGCTACAAAACTAACACAGTGAACTAAAAACTAAATTTAAAATACAATGAAATGACAAGTTAAACAGATAAAATCAATACCAATAAAAATTAAGTAAAATCAAGTCTCAGTTGGGTTGAAGGCCAATGAGTATAGATGAGTTTTTAGATGGGTTTTAAAAATGGACAGTGAGGGAGCCTGTCGAATATGCAAAGGCATTGTGTTCCATAACTTAGGGGCACTAACAGAGAAGGTCCTGTCTCTTCGAAGCTTCCTCTTACTCTTTGGAATGACCAGGAGCAGCTGGTCAGCAGACCTGAGTGACCGGGATGGAGTGTAATGGTGTAGAAGCTCTGCCAAATAAGGGGGGAAAGGCTGTTTAAAACCTTAAAAACAAACAAGAGAATTTTAAAATGAACTCTAAAATACACGGGCAGCCAGTGGAGAGAAGCCAGGACAGGTGTGATGTGCTCTCTTTTGCGTGTTCCAGTTAAAAGACGTGCAGCAGCATTTTGCACCAGCTGCAGACGTGCAAGTGAGGACTGGCTGACTCCAAGATAGAGAGAATTACAGTAATCCAGCCGGGATGAAAGGAAGGCATGGATTACTGTTTCGAACTGTTGCCGTGGAAGATGGAAGTTAGAAATTATAGTTTAGTGTAAATACACTTAATTTACATACCGGTACATTACAAATCTATTTTTATGAGATCAATTACAAAGCGTTAAAAAAATAACCTTTTTGTAAATAGTTCATGATTGTCTACCTTATTTCATTCTTGACTTTGACAGTGTGAAAACAATAGGTTGACAAATTACTTGTCAAAAATAAATACATTCCTGTAAGTAGTTGCAGGAAACACGAATGTTGCATCTGTAGCAATGATCTCATACCATTCCTCCCAAATTTAGTTTTCAGAAAAGATCTGACATCAAGCGTGATGTGAGGATGTTTTGCTCCAAAAAGGGCACGTTTTGCGAGCAACAGTAATTTCTTCATCATCTGTCGGTCTTATTTTGATGTGATGTCATTCTCCTGCTGTAACCTTATATCATGCCTGCAGCGTAGACTGCCAGTACAGATGATAATACCTATAAATACACTCAGCAGCAGCAGCAGCCAGAATCTGTCTGCCTATCTCCGTTCATCTCACCCTTTTGGAATGTATGACCTTAAATAGTCAGTTATGAAGACATTTGAGCACAGAGCCTTTTAGTTCACGATGAACTTTGAGTTTAAAGTAAATTATTTAATTTTAATTCCAAACTTAAACGTGAACATGCTCCTTAAATTTGTTATCTATTTAAAGGGAATTAAGGGTGTTTTCACACCCTGTAGACTTGGTTTGATTGCGGACCAAAATAGTAACATTTGTTACATTTTCAGCTGGTGCAGTTCACATGAAATTCAGTTTCAATTCAATTCAGTATACTAAATCACAACATATTTGTCTCAGGGCACTTTGCAGGAACATTCACATAAACAGAAATCCAATTAGTCAAGATCTGTAGCTAAGGAAGCCATCAGACATGTTGAATCGTCACTTCGTTGGAGTCTCACCCTGAGCAAGCACAATGGCAAAAGTGGAGAGTAAAAACTCCCTTTTAAAAGGAAGAAACCTCCAGGAGACCCAGGCTCAGGATGAGCAGCCATCTGCTTTGACTGGCTGGGTTTGAGAGGACAGAAAGACGAGGCAAACAACCACAGAATGGCAGGTCCAGACATAGGTGTGCAGGTGTACCTGAAAGACAAAATCACATGCTAAGGATAGGAAAAAAAATACAAATACAAAACAGGTTAAGCAGAGTAAGTAAAGACAGTAGCATAGTGAAAAAATGTGGTCAGTTTGTGCTCCAGTAGTCTAATGCATATAGCAAGACACCTAAGGGACAGCTCAGGAAACCCAAGCCAACCCTAACTATAGGATTTAGCACAAAGGAAAGTCTTAAGACCAGTCTTAAAAGTAGACAATGTGTCAGTTTCATGGACAGAAACTGGAAGTTGGTTCCACAAGAGACGAGCCTGATAACTGAATTCACACTGCACTGAATCAATCAAGCCAAACCCTTTGGTCAACCTGTCTCCACCCCCCACCCACACCTGTTGTGGCGCTGCACCAAGAACTACTGAAGGAAACGACAAGAAAACCTCTGAAGAAGACGGCACAACTTACTTCTGGAAATAAAAACAAAATAGGGAGTGGCGTCAAATTTGAGCGGCTTTAAGATTCTTGTTTTGTCTGTGGCACGTGTGCCAAACAAGCATTTTTTCAACAATGGACTCAGCATGAGCGGAAGATGAGGCAGAAGACCATGGAGACCATGTGCATTTGCTTTGGTTGCATTTACCCAGAATGCCCTGCGCTGGAGTCCGCTTTCTGCTTTTGGAGCGGTCTCCGGTCCGCTTGCCTCCACATAATGCATTCGAACCGAACCGCGCTAGAGTTCACTTCAACCAAACCGAGACCTAGGCTTTTAGGTGGACCAGAGTTCGCTTTTTGGGTCCACGTCAGAGTTTGATTGCACAATCAGGGCCGGCCCAAGCCTCCATGGGGCCCTAAGCGAAATTGGGTTTGGGGCTCTCTATTTCTCTTAATAATGTGGATTACTGCAATCAACAGTCAGATGATAAGATCATTCACCCACCTAACATAAACTCATTGCAACTCTGACAGCCCTGTTTACATTATCCTATATTTATATTCTAAAAGTAACAAAAGAAGAAAAAAAAACACCAGTATGCAAAGTATTGTACAGCAAAAGTGTCATCTGGCTTATTATTGTTGGTTCCAAAGAACTGCAACAGTAATGTTCAAGCTCATAGTGCAATACCAACAACAGATAAAACAACTTAGATGCATGAAAATAAATGTAACTGTGCAAAAACAGACAAAATAAAATAAAAACGTCAATGAAATCCTTAAATAATGCAAATTAACAATTACTTGAAACCACATAAAATGGTTTAAAAAAGACATATAAAGTTGAATAATTTGTTCTTAAAATTATGTAAATGTATGCAATAATTTGCAAAAGCTGAACTTAAGATATTAAATAGAATCATATAGAAATCATTACAAAAAAAATCAATTCCACTTAGGGGCCCCCTAGTGGCCCCGGGGCCCTAAGCAGCCGTTTAGTTTGCTTATGCCTTGGGCCTGCCCTGTGCACAATTACACCTCCCCAAATGAACCGGACTTTCTAGGCACTAGAGTTTGATTAAAGCGACCTGAACAGGCCTTGTGTGAAAGTCGGTTTTGTGATTTTGACTGATTTATTTGTCTACCGATTACTTTGAACTGTGTGCAGTTCTTTACCTGCTGCTCATTTGTATTTTTACTGCCTCTTCTATCAGTCTGGATCCTTATTTCCTCGAGTATCAATTTCTCGCATGCTTTCTAAGCACATTTGTCCATTATAATCAATATCTATTAGCATAACATGTGTGTGTGTGTGTGTGTGGTGGCTGGGGAGTGTCAAGAGGTGCAGCAAGCTACATTTTACATGTCAGTGAAGCTTCTGGGAAAATGACAACCGTGAAACATGAGGAATGGAGCAAGAACTCTCAAAAACATTGTGATGTATAGAAGTTTGTGAATGAATCTGAGTGCACATTTGTGCTGCTGGGGCAGGTGCCTTCCTTGGGGAGTTCTCTTGACCACAAAAGAATAAGGATATGATTATAGGATGTGTGTGCACCTGCAGAGATGGCAACAAAGACGACACAGACCTGCACACATGCAGGACATGGGAAGGAAATGCATCATCCCGCCACTTCATTGAGTTATTTACAAAATGTTTCCTCTGGGAAGAAACAATGTGAGAATCACTACGTACACTGCTGAAAGAGATGGGGGAAATTCTTAAACCAGACTACTGAAGAATTTAGTTTATCTAAGGTACCTTTGTTCACAAGCTAGATTTATTTAGATAAATATTGTTAAAACATCCTAAATTCTTTTAGTCTTTTAGTGTGGGTCACTATAAGAATGAACTTATCTAACAATCAGTTTGATCATTTGAGCTTTGAAAATGTGTTATATTTTGGTATAGCACGACAGCTCAGTGGTTAGCACCGTTACCTCACAGCAAGAAGTCAAGTCAAGTCAATTTTATTTATATAGCACAGTTAAAACAGATAAACTGTTATCAAGGTGCTTCACACAACATAAAATCGTTTTCAAAATTTACAGAACAGTATCACACACCAATGGTAAAAAATTATGATAATAACAGTAGCAAAAGTATAATAAAAATGTATAAGAACAATATTAATATAAAAACACAGTACAAAATATATACACTAAGTCAGTTCACACAGTATGAAATACCAGAGAGAAGATATGGGTTTTTAGCAGGGATTTGAACATGTGAAGGGAGGAGGTCTGTCTAATGTTGGGGGGCAGGTTGTTCCAGAGTTTCGGCCGGTGACTGAAAACGCTCAATCTCCACGGAGCTTCAGTCGTGTTTTTGGAACCGCCAAGAGCATCTGTTCGGATGATCTCAGGGCCCGCGGTGGAACATATGGTTCCAGCAGCTCGGAGAGGTAGAGGGGAGCGAGGCCATTCAGGCATTTGTAGGTCAACAACAGGATTTTAAAGTCGACTCTAGTTCGCACGGGGAGCCAGTGCAGGGAGGAGAGAACTGGTGTAATGTGCTCAAACCCACGAGTACCGGTTAAAAGCCGAGCTGCTGCATTTTGCACGAGCTGGAGACGTGAGAAGGAGGCCTGGCTGATCCCAGCATACAGTGCATTGCAATAATCCAGGCGAGTTGTGATGAACGCATGGATTAGTCTCAAGGTCAGGTCTGGACAGCACTGGCTTGAGCTTAGCTACCTGCAAGAAGGTCCAGGGTTCAATCCCCGGTTGGACCTGGGGTCTTTTTGTGTGGTGGAGTTTAACTGTTCTTCTTGTGCTTGCGTGGGTTTTCTCCCCCAAGTACAGTTTCCTCCCACAGACCAAAAACATGCATGCTAGGTTGCTTCAGGCCCAGGCCTCCCTTGCAAAAGAGATCTGTTATCTCAATGGGATTTGCCTGGTCAAATAAAGGTTAATAAAAAAATTAAAGCATTTGGAAGATAATCTATAAAGTCAACTATTCACAAAAGCAATTGATCAAATGAGTAATCAAAAATACATCCAGTTGCAATCCTGTATAGTATTTCAGCAGCATCTGTAAAGTCCCCGAGTGCTCAGTCTGTTGCCTCACCACAGCCTGTTATCACAAATGTTTGGACAGTTGGACAGTAAATAGACTACTGTACTGCTATCAAACTCCTCCAAGCACACTCGCTCATGCACACACACTCCCCTTCATTCTGTTGTCCTCCTCCAGGGTGAGCCCGCTGGCTGCTGCGATCACTGTGGGGTCGCAAGGTCTCTCAGATAACACTGCAGGGGTTTTGTAAAGGGAAGCTTGACTTTCAGAGCACAGGAAGGAGGGATGAATAACCCGGAAGAATGGAGAAGAGTAAGGAGTGAAGGCGAACGAAACTCCAAACCACCTGTGCATCTGATAAGGCAGCACACATTAAGGTGAGCGCAAAAGAGAAGGTTAGCGGGAAAATGTCAATAAGTGCCTAAAGAGAGGAGAGTCGGGATCTGGAATGAGAAAACAAGGGAAGAAAGGCTGAATCTATCAAAGAAAGATCACACAATCAAAATATGAGAGGTGAAGGGAACAAAGAAAACAGGATGAAAGAATTATCAATGAAAACTACAGTCACAGTCAAGGAACACAATGACGCTTTGAAAGAGAGAAATTCACCATGATTGGTAAACACAAAAAGGTTTACACCCACCTCGCTCACTGATAGCCTCCTGACTGAAATGAGTTGTAGTTTCTGCTTATTGACGTATTGAGCGTTTATGACAAATGAAGTGTGGGGTACCTCAGGTAGCTCTGTGTGGAACCATTGATTTTTACTATCCACACATGGCTGTTGATTGATAGGGCAGTGCTGGAGTCATTAGATACAATCTCAAATGGCATCTCAGCACACACTCAGAAGGGTTTAAAGAGAGAAAGATGGGAGGGAAATGGGCAGCAGTGTGATAGGCTGTATATAAGATCAGCCCATTTACATTCGCACTATAATATATTAGTTAGTCTGTCATATGTATTCTTGAAAAACATGCCATAAATAGTACAAACCGACTGGAAAAGACTTAAAAAATCTGAGTAAATCATCTTGCTGGGCAGTGTTCCTCACAGCTCTCTGAAATCTGACTTGACCCTTGTGCCTTGCTGTCACACAAACAGTATTTACAATGGCAGCATGAACTTATAGGGCCAAGGTGGACGGCTCGCTTTACAGATTTTCTCGTAAAACAGTTAGCTTGAAAATATGAGAGACTTGGCAGGGGGAGACTTGAATACCTTTAGGATCCAGTTGCAGGTTGGCCTTGTTTTTAGATGATGTGCTTCCAATAGACACAAGGTGCACATTCAGCCACAATCTCTTTAAAAAGTAACACCATCACAGTTACAGCCTCACTCTATGTCACAGACTAAGAGAAAAATGAATTTGCATAATCAGTTGCCTGTATCTTTTAACATGCATTAAGTGAATAATTTACCACGTTTTTTTCTAGATTTGTTGCAATAATCAATAACTCTCTTTTCAGATGACATTTGTATTTTTACATTACTCACTGTACTAAAATACTTTTTGTTCTTGCTTTTCTTTAAGTTTTCAACCGTTTTATTTCAATTCAGTTTATTTATATAGGTTCAAGGTTCTTTACTGTCATTCGCATCACATGTGGTACATGAGGTGGATTGAAACTGTGTACTCAAGGTCCCAGTTACACACAAAACTAACAAGAATGTAAAGTAATAAACAGTATATCCTTGTATATGTATGCGTGTATGAGATACACGCTAACCACTAATATTGTAAAATAATACAGTATATTAAAGGAATATACTGCATAGGTATATAATGCCAACTGGCAACAGAGGCCATCGTTACTTACATATAAAATGTAAATTAGAAAAAGTTAGTTATCTAAGGATGCCAACAGATTGTATCAAATCTTTACTTGGTGACAATCTCAAATCTTGAGCAGGCCCATCTGTGACAGAGGAAAGGACCGACTAGGAGGAAACAGCAAAACCATTATGGATGGCCATCTGCCTCAAAAAACTTAAACTTACCTAAAAACGAATTATGTTACATCCCAACTTACCGTATTTTCCCGCTGTACACGTCGCACCGCCTTATAAGTTGCATCAGTCCAATTATGTCCATTAAAGTGGAAAAATCCATAAACATGTTGCACCGCCATATAAGTCGCATCTATTATGCGTCAAACCCAGAAATGTGGGCCGGTGTTTTGCCCAAAATGGGTTGGCTGCCAAATGGCCAACAGGAGCGTGGACGGAAGGACTTTAACAAGATTAACTCTTAAAAACAATCATTTGTTTGCTGAAAATTATAGCAGAGGTGTGTCTGAGCTGAACTTTTCCTTAATAAATGCACATAATGGTCAAATCAGCTGAATTAAAAAAATACTTTTGCTACGTCGGTGCTGCGAAGCGTGCAAGCGCAGTGAGAGGAAACGCTGCATTTCTTAAAAATTTAACAAGATAAACACCTAAAAAATATATATGTTTGCTGATATTATAGTAAAGATGTGTCTGAGCTGAAGTTTTCTTAATAAATGCACTTTGACGGTTAAAACATGGCAAAATGAAGCCGACGAAATAAAGCGGCTTTAAAATTACTACACGCTCCCCTGCCCATAATGATGACAGAAACACCTATTTATTTATTTGTATTCAAACGCGTTGAATTCTTCATCCTCTGTGTCGCTGGTGAAGAGTTCTGCCAACTCCTGAGGTAACAGGTAGTTGATGCAGCTCAGAGCACTGCCTCCTCTTCCTCCTCCACGTCCAGCAAACATCCTGGCTTCCTGAACCCCGACGGATGGATTCTTTACTGACTGAGGTCCACGCTTTATCCATCCATCCGAGGACCTGCTGGAACGTTGCGTGGCACATCCGTCCTGTAGCCGTGAAGCTGTGCTCTCCGTCCACCATCCATTCCTTTGAAGCTTGGTCAAGCCTCCCAGGATGATGGCAGGAATGGAGTTAAACAATTTAATTTTATCTTTAAATTGCAGCATGATGTGCGCGCACACGCTGTCCATCCAGCAGGACTGTTTTTGCTCTAAAATATCTGTACACAGGTACACCGGTAGTCGTCAAAAGCCTAGAGGGCCCTTTAGTGCTTCTAGCGGCCGAAAGTGGTACTGCTCCATTTTTTTTCAGTCAGAATGAATGGAAACGGTCATATCTCAGCTAGAAATTGGTCTAAAAATATGGGAAAAAATCCATAAATACGTCACTTCGCCGTTTAAGTCGCAGGACATGAAAATTAGGCAAGAAACTGTGACTTATATGCCGAAATATACGGTAGTTTGTATAAACTTCAAGAATTAACAATGAAAACAAACAGAGTTGCTTGTTTGCTCCAAGCCAGGCTGTTAATGGAAACTTGCTCAATTCTCCACTTTAATAAGCAGCGCTATTAACATTTGCCTCAGATTGGATAACTGGATGGAAACATCGTTGTAAATTTTACAGAAGCTTTCTTCTCTACAAATGAAGTCTCAGATGGCAGGCAGCAGCAGTACGTCTTTTTTCCCTCTTTTGTCTCAAACACAATGCCTTGTTAAAATAATAACATTTCCCAGCTTTAGTAAGGCTTTTAACATTAGATATAGTGAAATAATGGCCTCTGAGCTGCATGGAAAATGTTCCCTTCCAACTGAAATATCAGGATTTTAGATTTTTCTACAGGAACAAAAACGTTTTCTCATGAAGATGTTGCACCAAAGAAATGAACTTCATGAAATGCAGTGTTGAAAAGCACTGCGAGGTTGGAATGTTTGCTTAGAGAAAAGGATGAGATTTCAGACTCCTTCAAGAAGCTCAGACCTCTTCTGAGCAATCAGACCCATGAATGTGTCATTGTGAGTAGGTGTGGACACCCCCTCACTCACCCCCTCACACACAGGCCAGATTTTTATTTAGCCTCATACTCAAAATTGAGCAATTTCAGAAAATATCTTTGGTATTTCGTTCCAACACTAAAATATACACATATATATTTTTTTATCAATCATTGTATCTGTCTTTATTTTTATTTAACCCATTTCAGGGGCTTTTTCGCTGACTGTAATGTGGTCAAACACATTTCCAAATAGGAATCGCGTGCATGTTTTTGGCACGTTCAGAATTTCAGTATTTTTCTCCATCCTAAAAGAGTTACACAATGCACCCCGTGAAGCTGTTTAATGTCATACCTGAAGTTAAAGTAACTTTTTTTTTTTTTTTTTTTTATGGAAACAATTTTAGGTGGCCACTTTTGAGTTTAAAATAGTAAAATTGCGATTTCTTCCTTCTTTAAAGGTTTAATAATAATAATAATAATAATAATAATAATAATAAACTTTATTTGTATAGCACCTTCCACAATGCCTTGCATTGACCAAGGTGCTTAACAGGATAAAAAGAAAAATAAACGGGAACAATAGATCAATGAAAATAGAATAAGAAACCACAGCGATAAAAGAAGGCAATGGAAATAAAAAATGCTACATACTAAAATAACACAAGTAATAAAAGTTACACACAGAAAGCTTTTTTGAACAAGTGAAATAAAAATGCAATTGAAATAAAGATGCTACATACTAAAATACAAAATAATAAAAGTTACACACTGGTTTAGGGTGTGGGCATGTGTTCTCATCCCTTAGCTCTTTCCCAGTTCAAGCTTTTTTCTGCTGTGGGAAAAGAATATGCACATTTGAAGGTCTCAATGAATCCATCTTACAAAAATTCTGACTTAATCTTTTTTTTTTAAGCCAAAGAGCATGCACAAAGCAATCATCAAAATGTGCTGAATTTTGGTTCAGAGAGTGCCAGTGGACTTTGTTTGAATGTGAGCATGTGTGTGTGTGAGTGCAGGCACGAGAGTTTAAAAGTTAACAACACCGTTTTTAAGCCAAATGAGCTCATTCTCCTGTGGTGCCACACACTCAGACACACAAGCGTGACCGTGCACACCTGAGGTCACAATCCAAATTCTTTGACTTGTTGGCCTTTCTTCCAAATGAAGCATTCCACGGATCAGCAAGCCCATCAGCCTACCCTCTCCTCCTCTTTCCTCAAATCTCAGCAATTATATTTGACATGTAACATCGATAATCTCATTTATTTTCCTACACCCCCCACCCCCTCCAGCTCCCTTC
>JBBPBX010000005.1:20607-24594 GCA_038048925.1 Garcialebias charrua | reverse complement strand
ATACAGGGTTTTGCTCACTCTCATGCTCTTATCTGTGTCTGCAGGAAATGTGAGCCACGCTGCATTCGATAAAAACAATTTTTTGCATCACTGATCCCGCAGCACTTCTGTGTTTCTCCTCATAGGGTCGCTTCCATGACCATGACAATTTTATTTGGGGTCAGTTCATTGTTGAGTTCTGAAATAACTGTTAAAAAGGTGTCCACTTGTTACAAAGGCAGGAAGAGAACAGCTCTGATACATCCTGCTGAGACTAAATTAATTGCCGGAGAAAAAACACGCAGAGGCGAAAGAAAAAGGGGGTCTAGCCTTATACTGCATGCTGTAGCTACTGTATATGTACACTTCACCAATGGTGGGCAGCACTAGTCCAAAAATTAGTTCCGCAATTTTTAAAGCGCTTATTAAGTTATTTAGGTCCGCAATTTCAAAAGCGCTTATGTCTTAGGAAAACTTGCGGAAGCTAATTTTAAAGCGCTAATTTTAAAGCACAAGTAAATAAATAAACAAATAAATAAATAACTCCACACTCCGGCTACTTCCTATTTTCTTTTAACCGACACAGTTTCGGGGTCGCGCGTGCAAAAGCAATAGCATCCTAGCTAACAAGATGGAATGAATTCGGATTAGCATTTAGCAAAAAAAAATGCGAGTCCACGTTTACAAGCGGGTCCAACCCACCCGTCCCCGTCCTCTGTCCCCCCACCCCACATGGCGCAGTAAGGTGGACACGTGTCCTGTCCGCAATCACGGCTAACTCACTCAGCTACAAACCGTTGGTTGTCTTACCTGAATGGACGAGCCGCTGTTGTTAGCGCTGTTCTGTTGGCTACAGCTGCTGTTTCTTCGTTCACATTCCGATGACGTAGTTTCAAGCGCGTTCACATTAGACGTGTTACTGCTGCAGAGTCTTCATGAAACAACGTCCACACACACAGCTTTGAATGTGCGCTCATCTTAACAAGAAAGCCATAACGTTCCCAAACAGGAGACCGGAGCGAGAAGCTAATGGCTGAATAATGCTGCGCGTGCTGCGCGTGCTGCGCGATAATAGCTCCGTGCTGAAATGCGCCCAGGAAATTTTGTTCCGCGACGCATATAATAACATTCAATGAGTGAAAAAAATAACCGAAACGGTATGCAAGTGGACCGAACCAAACTTTCCACTGTTCAAGACAATGAATACTGATAGATAATTAGTTATTAGCGGTACTGCATTATAAATAGAAAAAGCGCAAATCCGCTTATGAATTATAAAAATTTGTAAATCCGCTAAAGCTAAACAAATTGTTTAGGTCCGCAATTAGCGGATTTGCGCATTAGCGGGCTTGTGCCCACCACTGCACATCACATACAGATAGAGTGTGTGTACAGGTATGATACAATGAAAGTCTGCAAATCAGTTTCATTGTCTCAACTGAGAATAGAAGCAATTCAAGCTCAGTGGGTGCCACTCTGAGCTCCATCCACAACGGCGCTTCAGATCAATATAGCTAAAGTCACCTACCTCTACATGCTCGGTCACTGTAATCATTCCCTACACTGTGTTCTGCTTCACTCCCTCCAGTCGCCAGGTTGTTGTTTACCCTATTATTGCCCTAATTGCTATGCTTATGGTAACCTTTCTTCAGCTTGCAACCCTCTGCACTAAACTAATGTGCATCAGCTCGGTAAAGCTCATTCAGCCAAGCTCATTTTGTTAGCCCTATGTGCCCACATGGACATCAAATGAAAGCAAAATGCACACATCCATTGTTTTCTTACTGTTTTTTTTTTTTTACTCCTTCTGCAAGTAGCTCTCTTCTTTTTTCCATAACTAGCTAGCATTAGCGCTCAGTGCACTGTGTGGCACAGAAGCAGGTTGCAGCTAATGAGTTACCTCTGTGCACTCATGGCTATGGCTTTTTAATTAGTGTTGTGGTGCTAAACGTCCTTTATGAACCCCCCTTTTATGTCATCCATCACCCATTCCTTTTGTTTGCCTTTCATTTGCATATATGTGCCAACCCCAAATTAGCTAGTGGCTCGTTAATTGCACATGTGGGGAAGTAAATGGCCTGGTGGTACGGTGGGGTGGAGGTGCAGTCAACATGTTTACCTTTTAAATACCCCACAGGACCACTGAGCTCCAGCACATAGGGAGGTCATAGTGAATACACTCTTCTGGCTAAAAAAGAATCAATGCACTGTTTGGAGTAATTAGTGCAACTAACAAGCTCACATTAGACGAGACAAATGAAAATCCATTAATTTTCCGTTGTATGATACATCCAAAATATGACTTAATCATGCTTTCATGTATAAAAATGGCGTTAAAATATATTCAAAGAGATGGCTGTACTGATCAATAATCAGTCGATAACAGATGATGATGGCTAAGTGCTGAGATTTGACCCGCTGCAGCCTGGGTCCACAGTGTTACTGATTGCATTCAGAGTCAAAGATTAACTGTCGTTCACTTGCAACTCATGGAGTCTTTTTTTTTCTTTCTTTTTTTATTATAAATGACATTTCCAAGCTGACAGTCACAAAGTGTGTATGTCATATAAAAACCTCTACTTAGCTGATACTAAACCTCTGAATTTCACAATTGAAAATTGGAGGTTTTCACTTTCTGCAAAAGACATATTGCATCTTATATCTCATTCCTTTATCCAATGTTTTAACAAGGAGAAACTAAATAAACAGATTAAATATGTCATTTATATTACAATGTACTGAAAATTTACTGGAATCTTCTACTTCTATTTGTGTGTTTTCTGATTAGCATGTGCTTGTCATGCCTGTTTTAAGTACTTTGATTGAAAGGTTTTCATCAAAGTCCATGTTGTTTTGCTTTCTATCCATAAACCTTACACACATTATGGTTGTATTGGTTGTTACTTCTGGAAACATGACAATCCATGAGCGTTCAATCATCCAGCTTTTAAACAATGTGTTCTGCTCCATAGTCTAATGAGAATAGCTACTGTGTTCTCTTTATTTTAGTGTTTGTGTTCTCGTCCTCCAACAGTCTCACTGTGTGAGGTATATTGTGTTTGTTCCCACTGCTGATTGGACAATTACCTCTGATTGTGTTCCTTTAGGGAAGCATTCTCCACAAGTTGGTGGTGAATAGTCAAATTATGCCTTTGCTTTTAATGTGACCATGGGGAGTTCAGGACCAGTCCAAAAAAGTTTATTTTATTTTTTATTTTTTAGTCATTGCAAAACCATGGGTATCTTTTAATGCCACATTGCATCACATTATTAGTCAGAGGACGGCTTGAAAGCCAGTGTTATTTGCTGGTTTGATTTTAATGGTGAATTTGGTTTCTGTAGGCTGTTTGAGCTAGAATGAGAAGTTTCAGTTGGGAAAGAAGTTGTGTCTCTGCCTTGTTTTCTGTTCTTTGTAACCACTTTGTAACGAGCTATACGCCACATGACTAAAAGTAACTTTGCTAGCTTGTACAATTTATTTACATACTTACTTACCCCAAAATGGGGTAGAGGGTAGAGGCAGGGCAGCCAACCCGGGATCCGAAAGTCCCAGGTTCGATCTCCAGCATTCCCACATGTCATGGTATCTGAGCGAGACAACTAATCCCCAATTGCTCCCCGGGTGCTTACATAGCTGCGCATTGCTCAACCTGGGTGTACCCTGGGTGCAATGGGTTAAATGCAGAGTCTAATTTTATCATTGTATGGGAAGATACAATGATGACAACACACAACAACAACATATTATTATTATTATTATTATATTATTATTATTTGGTAGACCTCAGCGTCCTGGCTTTACGCCACTCTACGCGCGCATTCTGTGCACACGCGTTCGCTGGCACAGCTCTGCTTTCGTTCTCATGTTAAATGCTCGCGTTTTCGCTCCAAATCCTTGTTGTAATTTGATCAGCTGCGTGCGAAGCAGGACAAACTTAGTCGCTGATTGGTCACTTGCTGACACGCCTACTGAAATGACTGACAGCTCGAGTTGGACAAGCCGCTGGC
>JBBPBX010000005.1:8107-18107 GCA_038048925.1 Garcialebias charrua | reverse complement strand
GATATCAGAAAGCAGTGAAAACTGCTAAATCACAATACTTCTCTGATATCATTGCTGCAAATTCTCGTAACCCTCGAGTTCTGTTCTCCACCCTAAACTCTGTTCTCCACCTCACTGAACAATCACCCATGGAAGCCTCGACTGAGCTGTGCGAGAACTTCCAACATTTCTTTTTAGATAAAATCGCAACCACCAGGGCTCTCATTTCTCCTCCATCTCACGATCCATCCATCCCACCTCAATCTGTTGCTGTGTTTGAACATTTTGAACCAGTCTCTCTGTCCTCTCTAGAGCAGGTCATGTGCAGCCTGAAACCATCTGGCTCCCCCTTCGATGTGGTCCCCCCTCGGCTTCTAAAGGAGGTTTTTCACACTCTAGGTCCCTCCATTCTCTCTATTGTTAATAGCAGTCTATCCTCGGGTGTGGTGCCAAAATCATTAAAACATGCTGCTGTTCAACCCCTCCTGAAAAAACCAAACCTCGACCCGTCAGTATTATCCAATTTCAGGCCTGTCTCCAGACTCCCATTTGTTTCTAAACTTCTAGAGAAAATAGTTGAGTCCCAACTAAAGTGCTTCCTGGAGGATCACGCTATCCCCGAGCTATTCCAGTCTGGCTTCAAATCCCTCCACAGCACTGAGACTGCCCTACTGAAGGTTTTTAACGACATCTTTCTATCCACAGATACTGGTGACTCTGTGCTGCTTGTCCTATTGGACCTCACATCCGCTTTCGACACCATCGACCATGAGATCCTCATTGCTAGGTTGGAGCAGTGGGTGGGCATCTCAGGATCAGCCCTAAACTGGTTCAGATCCTACCTCTCTGACAGGTCTTTTTGTGTGTCCATCAATGATTTTACTTCTGCAGTGGCGGCTCTTAAATGGGGGGTTCCGCAGGGGTCCATCCTGGGTCCTCTCTTGTTCTCCTTATACCTGCTGCCACTCGGTGCTATCTTCCGGAAACACAATATACCTTTCCACTTCTACGCTGATGACTGTCAAATCTACTTCCCCCTAAGACAAAATGGTACAGGCTCTATTCAACCTCTGCTCGACTGCCTGGCTGACATCAGGGACTGGATGGCTTTAAATTTCTTAAGCTTCAATGATAAGAAGTCTGAAGCCATATTGTTCCTTCCCAATGACACAACCTCAAACCACTGCATTGACCTGTCTGCTCTACCCCTGTCCGAAAAACAAAAAGTCAAAAATCTGGGAGTGATAATGGATCCTTCCATGAAACTCAACAGTCATGTAAACATGATTGTCAAATCCTGTTTTTTCCAGCTGAGGCGTCTGTCTAAGCTGAAGCCCATATTATCCAAAAAGCACCTGGAGACAGTGATTCACGCATTCATTACATCTAGGCTTGATTACTGCAATTCACTTCTGTTTGGCGTCAGTCAAGCCACCATTGCACGATTACAACTGGTTCAGAACGCAGCTGCCCGATTTTTAACCAGCACACGCAAAAGAGAGCACATTACACCAGTCTTGGCCTCCCTTCACTGGCTACCGGTTCATCTTCGAATCCAATTCAAAATTCTCATGTATGTCTACAAATCGCTGAACAGTCTCGCCCCCGCCTATCTCTCGGATCTGATACACCCATATGTTCCTCCACGTGCTTTGAGGTCAGAGGATCAGGTACTCTTAATAGTTCCAGAAACTCGCCTTAAGCGCAGGGGTGACAGGGCGTTCTCTGTAGCAGGCCCAAGACTCTGGAACGAGTTACCGCTGCTCATCAAACAGGCCCCCTCCCTCTCGGTTTTCAAATCCCGGTTAAAAACTCACTACTACTCCATCGCTTTCAATGCCAGCTGATGTGTACTGGATCGTTTGATTTATGATCTGCAATGTTTTTATGTTTTTCGTGTTGTACTTCATTGTATGTGTTGCCTGTTGCGTGTTTGTTTGTCCAGCACTTTGGTGTGGACTTGTTCCTGTTTAAAGTGCTTTATAAATAAAATGGTATGGTATGGTATGGTATGTATTTTCCAATTTAGTATTTTTACAATAAAGATGTATTAAAAACATATTTTATTATTTAGTTATGCACAAGGTGCTTGATAAATTTGCAAAACCATATTTGTCTGAGCTGCTTCAACCTTCCTGCCCTCCCCGATCTCAGATCAGCTGAGGAGTTGCTGTGGAAGTTTTCAGTGTCAGAGAGGCCTTCTCTCTTCCTGTTTTTAAATCTCTTTTAAAAACACACTTTTATTCATTGGCTTTTAACACGTGATCTTATCTTTTATGGCATGTTAACACACCTGCAGTAAGACTGGTATATGTATTTATTTATTTTTGTATGCTTTTTATAGTTTTTAATTAACTTGTATTTTATGTTATTGTACAGCACTTTGGTTGACCCTGTGGTTTTTAAAATGTGCTTTACAAATAAAGATGATTGATTTAAAACATCACACTGTGATCTTTGAAACTGCCAGTGTCTCCCTGGTAAAGTTGCTGCTGGGCGCAGATGATGGATGGATGGATGGTCTGTGAACACCTTGAGGAGCTGAAGGGGTGGATGTTGATGTCTGTGTCCCTGGTAAAGTTGCTGCTGGGCGAAGATGATGGATGGATGATGGATGGGTAGATGGATGGTCTGTGAACTTTAACTTTAAACTGTCCAAATGACTTTCGCCACTTTGAATTTTTGACTGTTTTTGTCTGACTTCATCCTAGAACCAAATAATTTATAACGTAATAACAGTTGTGCAGATTCTAATAATCTTTATCTTATGATTCTTTAAAGGTCAAATTCAAATGGAAAGTTCTCTTAACTTCCAGTATGGATTTAAACACTATACACACTTCACATTGTAAAATAAGTTTATGAAATTGAATGTTCCAGGACACCACTTAAGAAAATATAACGTTTAATAGGAAAAGTTTGAAGTGACAAACAGAAGTAACAAATTTGCATCTGGTCTCTCACGGCTTCCTCCAGAAGATGACACAGGTTGTTCAATTCTGGTGATTTTCTTCTGGTGACTGTAAAAGAAAAATGTGGTTAATTTAGTCCAGAAACTTTTTTTTTTACTAATAGAATGTATTCACAGGATGTTCATGTACTAACTATAACATGTTTGAGTTATTTGAATTAATATTCAATGTTTTATAGACATAAATGTGTCAAGCAGCTCCTATTTTTTCTCCCTTGTACTTTGTAACACATATCAGCTAATACCTCAAAAACCACATGGCAGATATTTTTCAAACTAACTCATTGTAATCACAACATGTTCATGTACTGACTGTAACCCGTTTGAGTTATTTGAATTAATATTCAATGTTTTATAGACATAAATGTGTCAAGCAGCTCCTATCTTTTTCTCCCTTGTACTTTGTAACACATATCAGCTAATACCTCAAAAACCACATGGCAGATATTTTTCAAACTAACTCATTGTGATCACAACATGTTCATGTACTTTATCTTATGATTCTTTAAAGGTCAAATTCAAATGGAAAGTTCTCTTAACTTCCAGTATGGATTTAAACACTATACACACTTCACATTGTAAAATAAGTTTATGAAATTGAATGTTCCAGGACACCACTTAAGAAAATATAACGTTTAATAGGAAAAGTTTGAAGTGACAAACAGAAGTAACGAATTTGCATCTGGTGTCTCATGGCTTCCTCCAGAAGATGACACAGGTTGTTCAATTCTGGTGATTTTCTTCTGGTGACTGTAAAAGAAAAATGTGGTTAATTTAGTCCAGAAACTTTTTTTTTTACTAATAGAATGTATTCACAGGATGTTCATGTACTAACTATAACATGTTTGAGTTATTTGAATTAATATTCAATGTTTTATAGACATAAATGTGTCAAGCAGCTCCTATTTTTTCTCCCTTGTACTTTGTAACACATATCAGCTAATACCTCAAAAACCACATGGCAGATATTTTTCGAACTAACTCATTGTAATCACAACATGTTCATGTACTGACTGTAACCCGTTTGAGTTATTTGAATTAATATTCAATGTTTTATAGACATAAATGTGTCAAGCAGCTCCTATCTTTTTCTCCCTTGTACTTTGTAACACATATCAGCTAATACCTCAAAAACCACATGGCAGATATTTTTCAAACTAACTCATTGTGATCACAACATGTTCATGTACTAACTATAACCTGTTTGAGTTATTTAAATTAATATTCAATGTTTTGTAGACATAAATGTGTCAAGCTAGCTCGTATCTTTTTCTCCCTTGTACTTTGTAAAACATATCAGCTAATGCCTCAAAAACCACATGGCAGATATTTTTCAAACTAACTCATTGTAATCACAACATGTTCATGTACTAACTTTAACCTGTTTGAGTTATTTGAATTAATATTCAATGTTTTATAGACAAAAATGTGTCAAGCTAGCTCGTATCTTTTTCTCCCTTGTACTTTGTAAAACATATCAGCTAATGCCTCAAAAACCACATGGCAGATATTTTTCAAACTAACTCATTGTACTGTAATCACAACTTGTTCATGTACTAACTATAACCTGTTTGAGTTATTTGAATTAATATTCAATGTTTTATAGACAAAAATGTGTCAAGCTAGCTCGTATCTTTTTCTCCCTTGTACTTTGTAACACATATCAGCTAATACCTCAAAAACCACACGGCAGATATTTTTCAAGCTAACTCATTGTACTGTAATCACAACTTGTTCATGTACTGACTGTAACCCGTTTGAGTTATTTGAATTAATATTCAAATATTTATAATTTATTTTCGTAGTGCACGCACATGTTTGGAAGAAGTCAAAGCGAACCTACTTTAAATGCAGCAGATTTGATCATTACGTGACAATATTAAAGCGTGGTTGAGCTCAGGAGCCCTCGTACTATAAAGTCAGCTATGAAATATATTTTTATATCTGTTCATTGAGCTACATTTTAAAGACATAAAGCCGCCCGCGCGCGTTGCTCGTGGCGATTCTACTTTTTAAATTCCTGCAGTTTTGAGCAGTACGTGATTTTATTGAGGACACGTTCCGCTGAAGACCCATCTTTGCTATAATTTTAAAAACAAATAATTGTTTTTACCGTGTTATTCATGTAAAGTCCTGTCGTGTTCGCTTCCCTCGCTTCCGTGAAAACAGCTCGAGTCCACAAAGAATTCTCCTTCCGGTGCGGGTGAGCACGCGTTGGCACCCCTCTGAAACCACACCAGAAATCTGGCGCAGTGCAGCACGGAATATCCGGTGGAAAAGGCGTAAAGGGGGTGTCTGCGACGCACATATGACGTAATATCCGACCCGTGCCGACCGGTGGAAAAGGGGCATTACTCACTTACTCACTTACTCACTTACTTTACTTACTTACTTACTTACTTACTACTTACTTACTCACTTACTCACTCACTTACTGTACTCACTTACCTACTTACTTACTTACTTACTTACTTACTTACTTACTTACTTACTTACTTACTTACTTACTTACTTATTCACTTACCTACTTACTTACCTACTTACTTACCTACTTACTCACTTACCTACTTACTTACTCACTCACTTACTTACATACTTACTCACTTACTTATTTACTTACTTACTTACTTATGATTGTTATCCTCCACAGAAATCCCTGCACAGAAACTTGCAGAATTAACAAGATAATCTGAGTGCTGCGGAGTTAGTGACGTCGGTTGACTCTGTGGTGTTCAGTGCCTTTTCTGTGCTCTAATATTAAGGATGTAATCAAACATGCTTGCAGCAGTAATAGGTCAGTGTGTTGTGTCACCCTTGAAACATCCTCCAGCTCCTCACTGTGTGTGCAGATGTGTGATTGATGATGCTGCTAACAGTGTGTCTGAGCACTCAGCCTGGTTATCTCTTATCTGACAGAGAGGGGAAGGCTTGTGTCAGCAGCTGCTCCTCCTCCTCATTTATCTCTTTCTGTCACCTCATCTTTTCCTCCACCTGTTGTGTCATACAAATTATTTTTTTACAATCAGGTTTGAGTGATTAAAAACTTTCTGAGGTTATATATTAAGGTCTGCTGATTTTTATTCATGATTTAAAACATCATAAATACTCAAATGTACTGTTTATTCAGAGACCAAGGGGACAATTTAAAAATACTCTAAAAATATATCTTAAAAACACTCAAAAATTGTATTAACTATTCCATCATTATTCATATTAGTTTTTTATTTTATCCATAACCATACGGTCTGAACATGCTTTTTTGCATCTGCGTGCACATACAATTGGGATCTAAAGCCATTCAGTGATCAATAACACAGAGGTTTAAAAATTAAGAAGACAACGTAAAGCTTCAGTAATTTCTCAAGAGGAATTTGATGCAGCTTTAGTGTCCATGTGATTCCTGATAAATTAGTCAAAAGTGGACAACAGTGATTCTTCCAAATGACCACGTTGTCTCTCTTTTTCTACTCAAGGTTTGACGTTGAGGAATTCCCGTTTTCTGCTTGGCGCCCCCATTTGAATGGGAACTTTATTGCCACACATTTATTGTCAGTGCATAAAGTTGGCTCAATCACAAAAGCCTTGGCGGCATGTGCTTGTCCAGTGGGGGCCTTCTAGCTTCTAGCTCTCAGCTTCTAGGAGGGTACCATATTCATCAATCCCCATATAAGAAGTATATTGATAAACATCAACCGGTACTTGGACATTGACACACTTGTAATAGTGTGTCTAACACACACCAGATGGCTGTGGACTGCTTCTAACACACACAAACTTACACTTGATCCCCACAGTTTGTTCTATTGTCTTTCTTTTTCTAAAAAGAACAGATGAGCTGTTGGTATTAAAAAGATATATACTGTATATCGGCCTCTTGGTGGAGGTGGACAAGCAGGATCTGTTACTTGCACATTGGGGCTCAAACAAAGGCAGAAGTTATGAAAGTTTAGACCATGAGCTACATAAGGGAGCATGATGGTGTTGGCCTGTACAGCCATATTTCTATAAAATAAGAATTTGGGCATGTATAGAAGAAAAGCAGTAGTAACACTAGTGATGGCAGTCTGCACCAAAAGTGGTAGCTGTGGGCCCTCAGTGCAGGCCGAAAGGTGCGAACCATGATCTCAAATGCTGTATTGTATTCACACTTGAAGGTGAGCCAAAGAAATCCTGTGAAATATCAGAGAAAAAGAGGTAGAGAGAAGTGTGTGAAATGAAACAATGGTTTGTACAACAGTAAAACAGGTCTTTTCCTCTCTTTCTTGCCAGCGAGCCCATAGAGAGAGCTTTATTGGCCCTCATGTCCTGGCTAGTCTCAGTCCTTGTGGTGGGAAGAAGAAGAAGAAGGAGGTTCTTGGGATAATACTTGTAGGATAAGCTGTGGAGTCTAGTTTTAAACGAAGGCACGCTCAAATGTATGTATAAAATACATTAAACACTTGGACAGGGACATTAATTGCAAGCAGACGTTAAATAATTTAGGCATTGATAATTCATGTTGGAAGAGAAAAGCACATGCTGTATCATATAACCTTTATGATTATAGCTGCTCATATTAGGCAGGACAATTCCCTGTATAACTGAAAGGCAACGTTAAAATCTGGAATCATACGTTTATTTATTTTTTCTCAGTAACACAAAGGAGATATCTATCTATCTATCTATCTATCTATCTATCTATCTATCTATCTATCTATCATCTATCTATCTATCTATCTATCTATCTATCTATCTATCTATCTATCTATCTATCTATCTATCTATCTATCTATCTATCTATCTATCCATCTATCCATCTATCCATCTATCCATCTATCCATCCATCCATCCATCCATCCATCCATCCATCCATCCATCTATCTATCTATCTATCTATCTATCTATCTATCTATCTATCTATCTATCTATCTATCTATCTATCTATCTATCTATCTATCTATCTATCTATCTATCTATCTATCTATCTATCTATCTATCTATCTATCTATCTATCTATCTATCTATCTATCTATCTATCTATCTATCTATCTATCTATCTATCTATCTATCTATCTATCTATCTATACATATGTCTGTTTGTCTGTCTGTCTACCAAAATAAACAACACCTAAAATAAACCGTTCATGTCATAGGTGAGTATTTATTTGCTAACATGCTTAAAAAAGTTAGCTTCATAACAAAGCATTAATAACTTTTTTCTTGTAGGCTTAAACTTTTTTTTTTCAAGAAATAATCATTCTATATTTACATTCATACATCTTTACAATAAAAGCAAAACACATTCTGCAAGGGTCAAATATAAAATGCCGATACACAGGCACATTTAAAATTTTGTTTATTCAACACTGAATAGAAATTAGTGGAAAAAAAAATATATATATATTTTTTTTTTTTCTTCCAAAAATGATACCACACATACGGTAGTTTCATTTTATACCCAGTGAAAAAAATACGCTAATCTAGTTTTTTTTTTTTTTTTTTTTTTTTTTTTTCTGCAACAAAAATGTTGTTTTTGTTTAAATTAAACCAAAATTAAAGTGCTGGTTTGCTAAATACTGATGAGGCTTTTTATAGAGTTATTTGAGTCTCTGGCAGCTCTTTTATTCTTGGGTCATCAGTAAATCCTTGCTTCATGCCACAGGTGAGCACGAACAGAAGACTGTTAGAGAGGAGGGAAAGGGGAGTCTGGTTTTTATAACAAAGCGTTCCTCTCAGATGGTTTCAATAATTCTCCCGGCCTGCAGCCACACGGGGGTCCTGCCACATGCTGTCCTGGCCAACTGCTCTGAAACACATTTACCATATTCACCCACTAAGCTTTATTTTATTTATTTATTTTAGTCCCGCTCTCTAATTCAAGTCTCCTGCAGGCAAGCAGGCAAACTAAAGGTGATGATAATGATGGTGTGAAGGAGACATTACAGCACAGAAAAGAACAGTGAAGCTGTTTTTGTCATCCTTCGTTTCTTTCTGTTTGGAAAGACAAGTTGTGCACAGCTCGGCTGCTGTCTGGCTGCTTCACTGAACTCACGGACAACGTTTTCTGCTCTGCTGATGGTGTTTTATTTAAAATTGTTATTACTTCATCAGGCTCCTCATCTCGTCTCTTAGCCGCCGACCTCAGAAGTCTTCCTATATTTGGGTGTTAATAAATAATTGATAGTGTTACGTTCCTTACAAACTTGTCCTGAGCAGCACTTCTCTGTTTGTGTTTGCACAGTTCCAGGAATTGTCCCGTTTTGTGTTTAACTTCCGATGTCAGTTGATGGAGTGGGGGGTCAAGCCGTGCCAGTGTTGAATGCAAGCTTCCTCGCCTCATTATTGTTTGTCATTATTCTTGGACTGGATTAATCAGATTTGAGTGATTTAGCATGCTTTGCTTGAGCTCAGGAAATTTGTCACGTTTGCTCACTGTGTACAGTCTTTTGCTAGGAAGGAGAACATTATGGCTTACGTGATTTAACTTTAATCTTCCAGCTCTTTATTTTAAATTATTCATTTTATTAATGTATGATATTTCGAAGTATTCCGCCCACTGACTCACAACATCCCGAGTTGAGGTCAACAGCACGCCATCCCCACCGTAAATGGTGTTGCTCGCGTACCGCTTTCCCCCCCTGAGACGCCGGATGGTGGACCAGAATTGTCTCGAAGCCGTACGGAAGTCATTCTCCATGGCCTCTCCGAACTCCTCCCACGCACGAGTTTTTGCCTCAGCAACCACCCGAGCCACATGCCGCTTGGACTGTTGTTACCTATCTGCTGCTTCCGGGGTCCCACAGGCCAAAAAATCCCTCTATTGATATTAAATATCAATTGCCAGTCTAGAACACACCTGACTGAGCCGTGCGTACTAAATTTAGTATAAAACACAATTTTGTACACAAATAAGACATGCTGGTGTATAAGCTGCAGGGGTCCACAATTAAATATCAGAAACTACAGCTCCTGGTAAGATGTGCAGCCCTTGTTATAGTACAAGCACCACCAGATGGTGTTTCTTATGTTGGTTTGCCTTCAACACACACACACTGCTGATTCTCACTGGAC
>JBBPBX010000004.1:222948-245682 GCA_038048925.1 Garcialebias charrua | reverse complement strand
GCATTTTGTAAAAAGGAAAAGTTGTTATAATCTTAAAGGAACAGACATTTTTGTTAAACCACAGTACGTACAGAACTATAGTTTGAAGGGTCGGTCTACTTTATTAATACATGGAATAGGTTTGTGGAATAGTTTGGAAAATGATGTAAAAAAAAGCTATGTCAATGTCCATATTTAAGAAAATGATTAAGAATAAATTCTTGGAAAGATATCTATAAATGTTAAATACTGAATGTACTATGAATTGGCAAATTGTTATGCGTTATTAATTTTTGTTTATGGATAATCATTGTTTGAATTGATTTTTGTTTTAAGAAGGGGCAGATATAAAGATTTTATTGAGAGCTCGTAAATTTGAACATGTTACACCCATTCTCCATAACCTCCATTGGCTTCCTGTCACCTACAGAATTCAGTACAAAACTGCTCTCATTACACACCAATGCTTACACGGAACTTCACCTGACTATCTAATGGACAATCTTGTTCCATACTCATCCACCCGGTCTCTACCATCACAGAACAGTAATCTACTTCACATTCCACGAACCAACTTAAGGACCATGGGAGACCGGGCATTCTGTGTGGCTGCCCCCCACCTATGGAACTACCTGAGAGCTCCACAGTCACTGGTTGACTTTAAACAAGGCTTAAAGACTTTTCTTTTTAAGCAAGCCTATTCTGCCTCCACATGATTTTATCTTTGATCTTAGTTGATATTATTATTGATTTTACTTGATTTTATCACTTGTTTTATTTTTTTATTTTTTAAGCAAGCCTATTCTGCCTCCACATGATTTTATCTTTGATCTTAGTTGATATTATTATTGATTTTACTTGATTTTATCACTTGTTTTATTTATTTATTTTATTTTTTAAGCAAGCCTATTCTGCCTCCACATGATTTTATCTTTGATCTTAGTTGATATTATTATTGATTTTACTTGATTTTATCACTTGTTTTATTTTTTTATTTTTTTAAGCAAGCCTATTCTGCCTCCACATGATTTTATCTTTGATCTTAGTTGATATTATTATTGATTTTACTTGATTTTATCACTTGTTTTATTTATTTATTTATATTTTTTAATCAAGCCTATTCTGCCTCCACATGATTTTATCTTTGATCTTAGTTGATATTATTATTGATTTTACTTGATTTTATCACTTGTTTTATTTGATTTTTGCTTTTGTTGCACTTTGTAGCACTTTGAGATTTTTATTAATGAAAAGTGCGTTAAAAATTAAATTCATTATTATTATTATTATTAATTTTATTCTTCTTCTGCTTCCTTTAATTTTAAATCTGTTTTTTTTCTTTCTCCACATAGTTTGTAAATTGTTTCTTTTTTGTTTTTAATTTGAAATGAATAAATAAATAAAATAAAAATAAAAATATTATATATTATTATATGTTTAAGAAAATTATCAAAACCAAATTGTTAAAAAAATATATGAAGTAGTTTAATGTGTACTGTAATGTATGAGCATTAGAAAATTGAATGAGTTATTCATTTTGTTCTGTTACTTATAGATAATTGTTGTTTGAACTGATTGTTTAGAAAAAAAGGAGCAGATATAATAAGAATTTTTCTTCTTTCTGCTGCCTTTCATTTTATATGTTGTTTCTTTCATATTATATATATACAAATGTTTTGTATTTTACTTTAAAAATGAAAAAATGAATAAAAAATAGTATTTTTAGCTTATGTTTTTCTTAGTTATATCCTAGATCTTATTACTGTTTATCTTTCTGAAAACACATCTCTCGCTTATCCTTAACTTTACTAAATGTATTTTATATTCTTTATGTATTTTATATTTCAATTTATTCTGATGTTTGCACTGTGCTTGTTGTTTGTTTTTACACAATCTCTGTGATGTGTTTCTTTCTGTGAAGGGTCCTGAAAGGCGCTTTCAAATAAAATTATTATTTTAAGTGGGACCCTGTGCGCACACTTTCATTCCACATGTACCACATGTGGTGTGAATGAAAATAAAGACTCTCTGAATCTTTCAATACCACATATGTGTCTCCGTTTACATTTATTGACTTTGTGTGTTTGTTTTGTTAACAAAAAAACTTAATGTTCTCTTTGTGTCAATCTGAAGTGTTTGCTCACAGTATCTGCTAATTTCAAATCTGCACGGTATTATTTTAAAATTAACGAGGTTCCGGTGATTTATTTAGATTAACTTAGCTTGTACAGTATTTGGAAATAAACTGACGTAACTGACATGTGATAAATGTAACTCAATAAATGCTCAAATATAAAAACAAATTGTATCTGTCGATTCTGCCTAGTTTGCTTGAATCATTACCATTCTCACACTGAAAAACCTCAAAAGGCTCTGGAGCATCAGTCTCTTATAATCTGGTGAAAGCATTTACTTTGAGGGGTTGTTCTTCAGGATGAGCTTGGGGGTAATGATACTGTGTTTTTCTATTTATTAAAGTTATCCAGAATTGTCTGTTCTCTTCATTCCATAGATTTTCTCCTGGTTGGGCATCTATCTTCCAGCAGTGTTATAGAGCTTTTATCCAATCACATTTCAACATTCACGTGTTGCTTAAATAAATCTGCCTCGAGGCCTTCAGAGTCAACAGTGCAGGCGTATGTAGGTTAAAACCAATTAAACTAGTGCTTTGACCAACCAGATGTTGAGCTGGTGACGATGGGCCTTCTAGCAGGTCTTCAACAACATCAGCATGTCACTTTCGATGGTCAGAGAGCGAACTGGTCGACTCTAGTACTCCTGTAGCAAACCTCTCACCCTAAAGTAGGCATCGTGGGACTGCTCTGTTGGGTATCGGCTGACAGAACATTTTCTGTAAAAATTGCTGGGTATGAATGAATCCTTTTCTGCTCCTTTGTCATGTGGCGTACCTCAGGGATCAATTTTGGGGCATTTGCTTTTTTCTCTAGGATAGATTTTTAGAAAACATGGCATCTCCTTTCACTGCTACGCTGATGATTGCCAAATCTATGTGCCTCTGAGGCGAGTTGAGCCTGGTCCATTAAACCTCTTTTATCATGTCTCGAGGATCTTAAAGCTTGGATGGCCCTAAACTTCCTGCATTTTAATGAAAAAAAGACTGAGGTACTTGTTTTTGGACCTAGTGGAGCTTGTTCGACCCCTCCAGTTGACCCCCTGACAATGTACGTAAAATCTACAGTTACAAACCTTGGTTTTAAGATGGACAGTGATTTTAAGCTCGAGAGTCAATAAGGGCCACAGTAAAGTCTGGTTTTTATCATTTAAGAAAATTGGCAAAGGTGAAACCTATTCTTTCATGGCAACAGTTTGAAACAGTAATCCATGCCTTCATTTCATCCCGGCTGGATTACTGTAATTCTCTCTATCTTGGAGTCAGCCAGTCCTCACTTGCACGTCTGCAGCTGGTGCAAAATGCTGCTGCACGACTTTTAACTGGAACACGCAAAAGAGAGCACATCACATCTGTCCTGGCTTCTCTCCACTGGCTGCCCGTGTATTTTAGAGTTCATTTTAAAATTATTTTGTTTGTTTTTAAGGTTTTAAACAGCCTTGCCCCCCCTTATTTGGCAGAGCTTCTACACCATTACACTCCATCCCGGTCACTCAGGTCTGCTGACCAGCTGCTCCTGGTCATTCCAAAGAGTAAGAGGAAGCTTCGAGGAGACAGGGCCTTCTCTGTTAGTGGCCCTGAGTTATGGAATGCTCTGCCTTTACACATTTGACAGGCCCCCTCACTGTCCATTTTTAAACCCCGTTTGAAAACTCATCTCTACTCATTGGCCTTCAACCCAACTGAGACTTGATAAAACTTCATTTTTATTGGTATTGATTTTACCTGTTTAACTTGTCATTTTATTGTATTTTAAATTGAGTTTTTAGTTCACTGTGTGTTATGTTTGGTAGCTCTGTTTTTATGCTTTCTTTTATCTTGTTTGTAACTGATGCTCAGCACTTTGTTTCAGCTGTGGCTGTGTTAAAGTGCTTTATAAATAAAGCTGAGGATGATGATGAAAGTGAATTAAAACTAATGCCAGAAAACAACAGAGTTAGCTTCTATGGACATTTTGTTGAAACAAAAACACCACGATGACCTGCAGGACAGAAGAACTGAACTCTGAGGAAAGACAGGAGAATGGAGTTTGTGTACTAATGACACTTCTGGTGAGTGAAATGCATTTTATTCAAATGTTTTGTATTTTTATCAAATCATTACGTCCATATTGATGCTTTTGGTAAACATGTATGTGATGCGACTGTAACTGAAGGAAACTTTGTGTTAATTGTGTTACTTGCTTCATTCTTACACAGGTCTGTGATGCAGAACCATATTACTCCACGTTTCTGTGTATTATTGATGGTTTTTGTAGCCGTGATGTCATAATGATTGTGGTAAGAGGTGGATAAATTCAGGCAGGACAAGGTTCCTGTCACTCCAAGAGTCTGGTTTGCTCATGTTGTTTAAAGATAATGACTTCTCTTCTATCCAGTCTGTGAATCCTCCTGACCCTGAGCAGTCTGCTGTTGGTAAGCTCTTGCTTCTCACTCAACTAAAAGGTGTCAATTCCAAAATCCGTATTTTTTATTTCAGGAAAATCTGGTTTCATCCACATCTTGTTATACTGGAACACATTTGTGCAGAGTCTTGGAAAAAAGTTTGATGTCTCCCCCCCACCCCCAACTTTGTTTTATCACTAATAAAGTCAAAGAAGTTTCTTTTAAATTAATGCATGCATTTTATCCAACCAAACACTTTCTTCAGAAATACAAAGCTGATATTGATATTTCCTGTTCATTCTGTAAGCTTTATCCAGAAACATCTGTTCATCTTTTCTTTCTTTTTTTGTAATACATGCTCGCTGAACTTTTGGAAATACATTGTTGCTCTGATATCCAATACTATTCAACCAGGTTTCCTTCTTTGAAAATGTTCTGTTTGGTATCCTAGATTTCAAGACGAAAGACTCCTCTCACATATTCAGTCTGATCTTGTTTCTTGCTGAGTTCCACATCCTTAAAAGTAAAATAATGCATAGGAAACCGTTTTTATCTCTTTGTAATGGATGTAAAACTGTATCTTGACTCACTTTGTGACTCAAATAACAAATAGGCTATAAAAGCAAAATAATATCTGTAATGAATACTGAACTCTGTAACTCCCATTTATTTATGTATTTTATTTTATTATTTATTATATTACTATTATTATTATTTACTTCCTTTTTCTCCTTTCTTTGATATGTTCAATTTTTTGTTTGTTTATTTTTTTTACTATTGTAATTGAAGTAAAGTTCTAAATAAAGATTTGACACAAAAAAAAATTAACAAATAAATACATTCAGGCAGGACACCCTTGAAGTCCTGATGTAAACTGCACTGCTGTAAATGACTTGAACTTCATTATTTATTTATTTCAAATCTTTATTTAGAACTTTACTTCACTTTATTTTTATATCAAATATATTTTTTTATATTTCATATCAAAGAAAGGAGAAAAGGAACAATAGTAATAATAATAAATAATAAAAGACATAAATAAATAAATGAGTTACAAAGTTAAATTGTATTCATTGCAGATACTTTGTAACTCATTTATTTATTTATGACCGTTTCCTAAAGCGTAACAGGCTGCGTGCGCGCTCCCGTGGAGCCTGGTCGGTTTCAACAGGCCACCCCCTTTTGGCACAACACCCGTTGTGACGTCATCGCCTCGTTTAAAACCACACACGACTCAGAGAGCCAGTGTGTTTACAAAAATACCAGCGAGGTCGGCAGGCTACAGAAACAGAGCTGTTCCGAACAGGAAGGGGAATAAATCATAATGTATAAAAACATGGAATATGAATTCTGTGTGTACCACTAAAATCAGAGAGAAATGAATGGAATTAATATGAGTCATCATGAGTCATCATGAGTCAGCCTCTAAATCTTGAGAGGTTTATGATCCTGCTGGAAGAACTTTGGTCCCATAAACATGAAGTTACCTTTTACCTGGAGTCCTGAGGGTCAAACAGAGGAGAGACTGCAAAGTGGGTCAACACTGACCCCTGCTGGCCACAGCGAGGATAGTTTGTTATTTTCAATATTTAAAAAAAAAGACTACACTTTTTAATGTCCTGTTTAATTTTTTTTATAATTTATGTTTATAAATGCATCAATGTATAAACAAAAAACCTTTGAAATAGTAATTTTATGCATTTTAGTAGATATTTCTTGATATAACTTGTAATACTCATCTCTGGTAACATAGAAAGTCTGACGGTGATGTTTCCTATTTTAGAACTGTAGTTAATATTAGTTTTGTTTATTTTACAACTCCAGATGTTTTCTTCCCTTCGTTCTGTAAAATACTTTCTGCCATTTGACACTTGTTTATGATTATAGTTATTAAACCTCCTAATGCATTTGTTTTCTGATTTGTCTTTTTTAATAAACAGGTTAGCAGAAAATTTGAAACACTTTTCATTTTCATTATACTTCCCTAAATACTGATTTATTTTGGTCTTATTTGTGCCGTTTTGTATTGCTGCAGCTTATTGTCTTAAATAAGATTTACCTGACTAAATAAAGGTTGAATGGATGAAAAAAAATAAAAAGGTCATTTTACGTTTACCAAGTGTGCAGGAATACAGGGAGCTGCCTCTGAAGCTATGGTTTGTTTATGAAAAAGAATTGCAAGGAAATATTTTATTGGCCCCAAATATGTTTCGATGTGATTTGTTAAACAAATAAATGGTAAGAAAATACATACAAAACACTACAGTACAGTACTGTACTGTATATTAAAAACAAATGTCTATGTAAATTGAATGCTGCCCTCTGGTGGCCACATTGATGACACACTATACAGCTCCAAGATCAATTTAGTGTTTATTTGATTAAAGTATATATACATATACACTATATTGATTTTTTTAAAAGTCTCGTTCTTTAATTTCACACTTATCCTTCTTGATAACCACTTTAAAGGTTCCTCACTTGTTTGGACTTACCTATTTATGTCACCTTGTATGTTATGTCTTGTCATACGATCTGGTTTAACTCAGTTATTTTTAAACATACTGAACTGAAATTTGGTTTAGTAGCTTTTTATTTCAACCCTTCCCTTGTTAGGTGGGGCCACCACAGGAAACGTAAATTGTGTTAAAGCCACCTGCTTTTTAAGGTGGCCATCTTGAATTGGACTGATCACTTCAGTTTATTAATATACAGGTGGTCCCCGACTTACGAGCGAGTTCCGTTACTACGAGTATCTCGTAAGATGAAAATCTCGTACGTCGGAACACGAAACACGTGTTCTCGTAAGTCCGGATTTTCGGTCGTAAGTCGGAAAATTTATGCTAGCGCTACTACGAACACTCGTTTTTCATCACAAATGTTCATACTAGTTCATGAACATGCTCAGAAACTTGTTTCCAAACAGTTAGCTAACACACTTTCATCTAAAAACACATAAAAGTGCTGTATTTTTTGTATGTTCGTTACAAATTTACTGCTTGTTCGCCAGCTCGTAAGTCCGGAACATCGTATGTAAGAGCGCTCGTAAATCGGGGACTACCTGTAGTCACAACAGCAGTTATTGTATCTCAGGGCACTGAACAAAAACATTCATATACATACAGTGCATAAAAAACAATATTTTTTCTTCCTTTAGAGATTAAAAAGCAGACCTGCTGTAAATGTCTTGAGTAATGTTTTCCTCTTTTATATGTTCATGTCCATGCTTGGAGGTGGAACAGCTCTTTGCTGGATGTCAAAAAGTTATTCGGTGGCAGTTTTCTGACATTTGACTCCAGAGATTTGTGTGATTTATGCAACTTGATTAGACTCAACGTAATTTATTGAAACACACTTATTTCAACATCTTTTTTAAAATACTGTATTTTGTAGAAAAAAGTTGACCCTGAAACCTGTTTTTCTCATGGTGAATTAGATGGTGTAAGAGCGTATGTGGGCTGCCATGACAGACCACTGCTGCCGCCTGCCGGTTTTATACTTCCGGTTATACTTCCGGTTACGTAAAGCGAGAGGTACTAGAGTTAAAGACAAATTCTGGTAATTTGTGCTGTAACAGGAGGCTTAAACAGTTCGAATATGAGTTTGGGTTCAACTTGTGCTGTTGTTGGCTGTCCCAACAACTCAAGACAACTGAAAAACGAGCTAGAAACGTATTGTTTTGAACATCAACAACTTCAAAAGGCCTGTCTGCTCATCCGGACCACTGTGAGACAGACATCTTCCAGCAACATCGACAAAACGGCCGAATCTGTTCCCAGTGAGTGAAATTGTAAATGTGATTTGTCCCCATTTCACATTTTTCATTTCATTTATTTATTTATTCATTTTATAAAAAAAGAATACACAACAAACATGTTTCTTGTATAAAAAGAAAATATAAAATGAAAGGTGGCAGAAGAAGAAAATATCTTATTTTGTCTGCCCCTTTTTAGAATAAAAAAAAATCATTTCAAACAATAATTATATTTAAGTAATAATGAAAAAAATGAATAACACATCTCAATTTTCAAATTTCGAGATATTACACATTGAACTACTTCATACATATTTCTTCAATAATTCACTCTTTATCATTTTTTTAAATACAAACATTGACATTGCTTTTTTTATATCACACTCTAAGTCATTCCACAATCCAACTCCCTGGACTGAGGTAGACCGTCCCTTCAAACTAGTTCTGTATTGTGTCTTTACAAATACATCAGTTCCCTTTAGGTTGTAACAGCTTGATCTTTTAACAAAATGTCTCTGAATATTTAAGGGTAGTGCATTGTTATGAGCTTTATACATCATCATTAAAATATGGTAATCTACTAAATCATGGAACATCAGTAATTTCAATTGAAAAAATAATATACTAGATGGATGACAGTAATGTTTTCTTGCAATAATCCTTATGGCTCTTTTCTGTAAAATAAAAATAGGTTTTGTAATAGTTTTACATGCTTTTCCCCAAACATTAATGCAATAAATTAAATGTGGAACAATGATGGTGTTATACAACAGATACAACGCTTTGTCATTCAATAGGTCCCTAACCTTATACAGTACAGCAATGGATTTCGAAATTTTCATTTTTACAGAGTCTATATGTTTTTTCCAAGTTATTTTGTCGTCAATGACAACACCCAAAAACTTGACCTCACTCACTCTACAGATTTCTCCATCCTCAATTGTAAATTTGACATCTGCAGATTTCTTTTTATTTCCAAATATCATATAATGGGTCTTTTCTAGATTTAATGATAATTTGTTTAGTTTAAACCAAGTCTGTATTTTGACAAACTCTTTCTTCATCAATTCCAACATCTGATTCATATCCTCACCTAAACAAAATAAAGTAGTATCATCTGCAAAGAGGATACATTTGAGGAGTCCAGATACATTAACCAAATCATTAACATATAAAATAAACAACTTAGGTCCTAGTACAGAGCCTTGGGGAACTCCACAGGTGATATTACAATAATCAGATTTTACATCATCAATCTGTACGAACTGCTTCCTATCTTTCAAATAACTATGTACCCACTGCAGCGCTGGTCCTCTAATGCCATACACATTCAGTTTCTCAAGGAGAATGGTGTGATCTATTGTATCGAAAGCCTTTTTTAAATCGACAAATATACTTATACCATATTGTTTGTTATCGACAGCTGTAGTCATTTCTTCCATAAACTCCATGAGAGCCATAGATGTAGACTTCTTTGCTCTAAACCCATACTGACTCTCACTTAAAATATTTTGCCCATCAACAAATTTGTCCAATCTATTAACAAATAATTTTTCTAGAAGCTTTGAAAACTGTGGCAACAAGGAAATTGGTCTGTAGTTAGTAAATGCACATTTATCACCATTTTTGAAGAGTGGAACAACCTTAGCTACTTTCATTCTGTCTGGGAATGTTCCTGTTGAGAAAGATAAATTACATATATATGTAAAAGGGACAATAACATGACTCATTATCTCTTTCACAAACATCATATCCATGTCTGCACAGTCTTTAGATCTCTTGCCTGAAAATTTGTTTACTAAATTCATTATTTCTTCTTTGTCTGTTCCTTTCAGAAAAAAACTATTTACACAACCATTAATTGAAAAGTTCACATTTCCATCCACTTTAGGTATTTTAGTTGCAAGGCTAGTTCCAACATTGACAAAATAATCATTAAAGCCATTGACAATTTCTTTTTCATCATGGATTTCCTCATTGTTCACCACAAAATATTTTGAAATACCCGTTTTCACCTTGTGTTTTTTCAGAACACTATTCAGTACAGTCCATGTTGCTTTCATATTACCATTACTTTTATGTAGTAAATCACTATAATATTCCCTCTTTTGTTTTCTTATAATCCCTACCAGTTTATTTTTATATTTCTTATATTTTTCTTCTGTCTCTAATGTTCTAGTTTTCAGAAAACATGAATACAAATAATTCTTTTTTTTACATGCATTTTGCAATCCTTTCGTCATCCATGGTTTCTTAAAGTCTTCTCTCATGCAATTTTGTGACATACAGTTTTTTCTATACAAAGCTTCCAAAATATTCATAAACTTATCATATGATTTATTAACATCATCAACATACACATCATCCCAATTTTGTTTATCTAAGTCTTCTTTTAATTTATCCAATGCTTTTTTAGATGTATTTATTATTTTTATCTTTCTTATGTTTGTTTCTGTATTGATTTGATCTTTACAATAGATCGCAAAAACTGGTAAGTGATCACTTATATCAGTCATTAAAATGCCACCTAACACATCACCATCTGTTATATTTGAGAAAATATTATCAATTAATGTTGCACTATGTGTTGTAATTCGTGTTGGATTAGAAATCATTGGGTACAGATTTAAGCTGTTCATTGAATTTATGAATGTACCGATGTTATTAGAACCAGTTTTACTCCTTATATCAACGTTAAAGTCACCACACAAAAAAATATTTTTATTACAACTCTTTTCTAAGAGCTCTATAATTTTATCAGTAAATAATTCCACACTTGAACTCGGTGATCGATATACACAACTCACTATGATGTTTCTATCATTCTTATTTATTATTTCTATTGTTAACATTTCCATTAGATTATCAACAACTGTCGACATTTCACTAATTAATTTGTATTTTATACCATTTTTTACAAATAAAGCCACTCCACCACCTCTTTTATTGTTTCGATTCATATAATGTAACTCATACCCTTCAATATGAGCACCATTTATGTTTTCCTCATTTAACCAAGTCTCTGACAGTGCTATTAATGAAAATGATCTATCTAATTGTTCCAGATAATCTGTTATCTTTGATATATTAGCGTTTATGCTTCTGCTATTGAGATGAATAATAGAGAGGCCTCCATTTGTCATATTAATATCGTTAAATTGTTTTTCATTATAATATTCACTATCTTTAATAACTGGAATGAAATTTGTGTTAATAACATCTGCGACATTATATATTTTGGATTCTGAATCTTCATACATTGTCATATTTCAATGTATTTGTTCATTAGATTGTTTATGTTAACAAAATTATTGTTATTATTTTTGTGTGAGTTATTGTCAATGGATTATAATTGATCATTTTCTGAGCTTATCCAAGTCTTCCAACTCCTTTATGATTGTAGCCTGTGACCCTTCCTTAACCTTAATCCATATATTTCCGTTTCTTGACCATGTAGATACTATTTTTTTTTTTCTTAGCAGTCTTGCTTCCCGTGCAATATTACTATTTTTTTTGTGAGATGTTCATTTATATAAACTTTTGTTCCTGTCAATTTCCTGGCTTGCATTAACACATTATTTCTTACTTTCCTGCTCGTGAATCTCACAACTATTGCAGGTTTTGATTTGTCCATTTTTGTAGGCAGGGTGTAACAAATCGAAATGTCCTTGTGATCCACGCCGATGTCCTTGTCCTTCAAAAATGTCACCACTTGTTTCTCTAATGTTAGCAACTCCTCCTGTGGTGCATCCTGTGTTGTCTCTGAACCAGTGAGAGCTTTTTTATATGACCAGGGTTTAACTTCCAGTCCGCTAATCACTATGTTTTCTTGTCTTGCATTTAGCTCTAGTTCATGGACTTTTTTTTCAAGTTCATCTATCTTTTTGTCCTTGTTGCTTATTAGAAGTTTCAGTTGTTTCACTTCCTCAAACAAACCAATTTTAATCATGCTTAGCTCTTATCTTAGCTTTTACTGAATTATAGCCTTTGATAAGGGCTGTTAGGTCCCTGTACGACCGGTGTCAGAGCTTGGTCCGCATTGCCGGCAGTAAGTCAGGCTCGTTTCCAGTGAGAGTTGGACTCCGCCAAGGTTGCCCTTTGTCACCGATTCTGTTCATAACTTTTATGGACAGAATTTCTAGGCGCAGCCAAGGTGTTGAGAGGATCCGTTTTGGTGACCTTAGAATCGCTTCTCTGTTTTTTGCAGATGATGTGGTCCTACTGGCTTCATCAGTTCGTGATTTACAACTTTCACTGGAGCGGTTTGCAGCCGAGTGTGATGCGGCCGGGATGAGGATCAGTTCCTCCAAATCCGAGGCCATGGTCTTGAGCCGGAAAAGGGTAGCATGCCCTCTCCGGGTCGGGGAGGAGGTCCTGCCCCAAGTGGAGGAGTTTAAGTATCTCGGGATCTTGTTCACGAATGAGGGAAAACTGGAGCGTGAGATCGATAGGCGGATAGGTGCAGCGTCCGCAGTGAAGCGGGCGCTGTACCGGTCTGTCGTGGTGAAGAGAGAGCTGAGTCAAAAGGCAAAGCTCTCAATTTACCGATCGATCTACGTTCCCACCCTCATCTATGGTCATGAGCTTTGGGTTATGACCGAAAGAACAAGATCTCGGATACAAGCGGCTGAAATGAGTTTTCTCCGCAGGGTGGCTGGACTCTCCCTTAGAGATAGGGTGAGAAGCTCAGTCATCCGGGAGGGACTCGGAGTAGAGCCGCTGCTTCTCCACATCGAGAGGAGCCAGTTGAGGTGGCTCGGGCATCTGGTTAGGATGCCTCCTGGACGCCTCCCTGGTGAGGTGTTCCGGGCACGTCCCACCGGGAGGAGACCCAGAGGAAGACCCAGGACGCGCTGGAGGGACTATGTTTCTCGGCTGGCCTGGGAACGCCTTGGGATTCCCCCGGAGGAACTGCTCCAAGTGGCTGGGGAGAGGGAAGTCTGGGCCTCCCTACTTAGGCTGCTACCCCCGCGACCCGACCCCGGATAAGCGGAAGAAGATGGATGGATGGATGGATGGATGAATTATAGCCTATGGTGTTAGCATCAGGGCTAGCTGGTTGCGGTGTTAGCATCAGCACTATAGCTGGTTGCAGTACAAACGACTGTACAACGTGTTATGGATGTTAGTATGTTATTAATTCAATACCAAAATACTTTATCACAAAGAGAAAGTAATTAATTGGCAGCAAAATCCAAAATCTTAAAGACAAAGTGGTTAGTAATTAACATCAGTTGCATGCTAGCAGAGGTATAATGGGAGTCTTCGAGTTACGGCGCCCTCGACCTATGGCAACTCGGACTTACGAACGGACCTACGAATAGCAGTTGTACATTAAATACAGCACTGGTATGTGATTTTTTTTAGGTGTTTTTAGATGAAAGTGTGTTAGCTAACCGTTTGTAAACAAAGTTGTGTGCATGTTTATGAACCCGTATGTACGTTTGTGTTGAAAAACGGGTGTTTGGCGCAGCGCTAGCATACATTTTCCGACTTACGAACGAAAATCCGGACTTACGAACGCACGTGCTATGGGTTCTGACTTACGTCAAAATCGGGTTACGAACGGTCCTTAGGTCCGGAACTCGTTCGGAAGGCGGGGACTCCCTGTATATAACTTCATTTAACTGTCCGAGAATAACTTTTTATTTAGCAACCTGGTAAAATTCAGCAATCCACTTCCCAAATACAGGCAAAACATTGAAACAAAACATGGGGGAGATTAGCCCCCAGGGCTGTAAAATCTGGGGATTGTGTTAATAAAGAATATGCTGAGTTATTAGTGTAGTGGACCTACCCATGGTCAACTGAGTTGTTTTGAACTCTTCAGTGATGCTTTTTACTGACCCTTTCAGTAAACAGACATTTAACACAATTTATTCCATTAGTTTGAATCAAAGGACAGATTCACTCACAAAGAGACTATTTCTACTCTTTTAATTTTGTTTGATCCAGATATAATCAAAGCATTCACCTGTGTTATTCATGAGCAGTGTTGTACTTTACAATATGTTTTATGATCATATACGTTATATTCTGGTTTATTCTGCACCAACAATTGTGTTCAAAATAACTGAAAGTTTAAGGCCCGGGTCGGAGTGGCCTGGCAGTTTTGTTTAGAAATGGAGAATACAGTTAATCCATTGTTTTCATGAGAATGTCTCCAGAGCTCCCTGTCCTCCTCTAAACAATTTCTTTCTGTTTCTGACTTTCACCTTGAATCCTGATAACGTTAAAGTGAACTCTTTGACGTGTCTCTATCTCTCTTCTCCTGGCCCCCAACTAATGAGAAGAATTTTTTTCTGATTTCAACACTTTAGAAAAAGCGTTTGCTCCCGTAAACGAGTCAGAGTTGGAATGACAGCGAGACCTGACAGCAAAGACTGGCTTATCAGCTGGGACTTATGGATGCCTCCATTAAGTTCACAGAGCAAAAGCTCCCTAGTTCTTAATGAACTTTCTTGAGGAACGCTTTATTTTGAAACTAACCAGGACGTGCCACTGTCTTTGACGGAGAAAGCTGGCGTCACGACACGTTGAATCCATAAACACGCCGAGGTACAACCGGATTTCACGGACAGACGACCTGTGAGTCCCAGACTGTTTCTCAACTCTACCAAACCGAGACGGAACGTCTAACAGGTACAGAGTTGCTGATGTTTTACTGGAACGTGCTGTGGAGTCGAGCTGGTTTTCGTATGGAGAAGTGTCAGTTTCTGGTTTAAACTCAAAATAGATAACTCCTTTAAACTTCCATCTCTACATCCTTAATCTATTCCTCTTAAACCTCTTTTTTATCTCATTCTAAGCTGGTAACTACTTCTTAAGATAAGAGCCTACAGGTAAAAAGTATTATTGTCATCATTTACTTATGTCTGTTGTTACAATTTAATGTGCTGATGCGTTTAATTTGTAAGAAATTGAAATCAGTCAATCAAGTGTAATGGTGTTAATTTTAGTTGATTTAAATAAAAGGTAGTGTCTCTGGCATACCGACTAAATCAACGTTTCCATTGTCACTTTATGGCTTTATGTTTCACCATCCATCATAAATGATCACAGAAATATTGGGTGAACCTGAAAAAGAAAAGAATCCGTGAAATACTATTCAATCTGAATAAGTAATTAATTGAGGTAAAGTGTGTCAGTTTAATACTGACTCATATATCTTACATTAGAGGCAGGTTATTTAAAACAGATGCAGCTGAAAAACAAACTCCATTTAAACTCTAGTTAAAATGAAAAAGCTTAAATGCAACCTAGCTCCAACAGATTTTTTTTAAGAATGAAAAAGTAAAATCTAATCATGATATTTTGATATTACATAATTTGACCGGGCTTAGGGACATTTCAGGGGGCTAAAGCCACCCTAAAACAGCACTATTGACATTTATGATGTTGCATGTGTGTCGAGTGTGGAATTAGAAATTTCCTTCCTAAAACGTAATAAGCCAAGTGACACTTGACAGGTTCTGTTATGCTAACAGAGCTTACACGAGTGTAGAGTTGATTTTGTATTTTTGTGTTATTCAGAGTGCACTGTAGATTCACCTTCAGTCATCCCAGACCAGGCGAGCATCTCCACACAACCTCCTGAGCCACATCTACACTCAGTCCACACACAGTGGGAGGACCCTTCGCTAAAAGATCATCAATACTGCAACACGTCTTGCAGAAAAGATCTCCAGGACAAGATGACTCAGTGTGATGAAGTTGCATGTTTTCTTCTACAAAATGACGTAGACGCTTTGCTGTACACTGGTATAGCCTTAGAAACATTTAACACTCTTGTGTCAACACTGGAAGGATATGACAACAATGAATTTACAATGCCTGTACGAGATCAAGTCCTTATGACACTTATGAAATTAAAGGTTCAGTATGCAGTTTCTGTAGAACTGCAGCAGTTAGAAATATTTTCAACAGGCAAAGCATTCTGATCCCTCCCCCTCAGAGCCATATGTGGCTCTGCCCCCTTGTGGTCTGTTGAATTTCAAATTCAAGCTCTGTTTTTATTGGCTGATTCAAATTCAAGCTCTGTTTTTATTGGCTGGTTACAAACTCTGTTTTTATTGGCTGGAAAATGGCGGGTCACCTTTTCTTTTTAGAAATGCTTATTTACCACCTGGAGAAGCAAGGGGACAATATTTTTTTTTATTTTTTTTCAGAGATTACCTGGCTAACATCAGTCTGTCAGGAGGTAGTGACAGAGTGAAGAAATATGTTCATAAAAAAAGCTACATACTGCAGCTTTAATATGTGCGCCGCGGAACAAAATTTCCTGGGCGCGTTTCAGCACGGAGCTATTATCTCGCAGCACGCGCAGCATTAGCCGTTAGCTTCTCGCTGCGGTTTCCTGTTTGTTAACGTTATGGTTTTCTTGTTAAAAGACGAGCGCACAAAGCTGTGTGTGTGGACGTTTTTTCATGAAGACTGGATCTGCAGCAGCAACACGTCTAACGTGAACGCGCTGGAAACTACGTCATCAGAACGTGAACGAGCTGTTACAAAGTACGCTAACCACACAGCTGCATTTAAACAACTTCTACAAAGTGCGCTAACAACACAGCTGCATTTAAACAACTTCATCATAGATGGGTCCAGATCAATAACACAAACTGTTTCATCAGGTAATTTAGATGGGTCCAGATCAATAACACAAACTGTATGAGTTTTTAAAGCTCTGAATCTAAGTCTGAAAGTTTTTAATGCACAGTTGATCCTTGCTATGAGACATCCATCACGTCAACACTTAAGTCAAAAAGTTCAGCTCTTTATGAAAAAACTAAAACTGATGGTCAACAAGTCCTGGAGCTGATTTAAACCCTGCCCTGATGATGAGTGAGATATTCAACCGTTCAAGAGGTATTGTTATTTTATTATAATTATTATTTATAATTTATTATTATTTAAAATTATAATCTTATTAACTTATTTTTTTACCTCTGTGTTTTATTTCCAGTATTTCCAGTTACAGAGGTAGCTGCTCTCCTTCCACTTCAGGGAAATCCACCAGAGATCACCTGCTGCAGCTAAGAAGTGTGTGATGACTGAATTGAACTCTGGAACTGTTCCAGGACCAGTCCCACCAAGAAGAGGTTGTGAGTAATGAGGACAAATACAGCCACACTGGTGCTACTGGACAAAAACTTTATTAGTTAAGATTGTAAACAGTCTGTTGCTGCTTATTGTTCTGGTTCTGACTGTTATTGTATTCATTAAGATTTTTATTATTTTTAATATAATTTATTTATTGTAGAGTGCTGTTTATTTAAAATATCATCCAAATGGGTCACTTTTATTTATTACTACAATACAATACAAACATATTTTTGGCATATTTTCAAAATAAACATTTTGTAAGTCTTTATTTTGTCTTTTTTTTTTTGTACCGAAAATAAACCGAAAATAAACCGAACCGAGCCCTCCTTGTAATTGAACCGAACCGAAATGTGATTTTAGCGTACCGTTACACCCCTACTACTGTTTACATTTACACTACTTTTTATTTTATATCTACACTACTGCTGATATACATATATTTTTTTACTAGCCTTATTACATATGCCACTGTACCTCTATACCAACATCAGCTACCTCATGCATATACTGTGTACATAAACTTCATATGCTGCTTTGTAACTCTTTTACAAATGTCAATGCCAGAACTTTCTTTTTATTTTATAGATATACTTTTTACACTTTTATACTACTATTCAAAAAACTCAGGACAGTATTACACTTTTGTCTACTTATTTCATTTTATGCTTATGTTTATTAGATGTTTAGTGTTTTAGTGTTGGTGTAACTTTTCATACTTTCATACTACTACTATGCAAAAATTACTATGCATATACCTGTACTCAGGACAGTATCACACTTTTGTTATTTCATTTTATGCTTGTTTATGCAATTTCAATACTGTGTATGTCCTGTACATATTGCAGTTTTTACAATAAAGTTGACTTTGACTTTTGACTTTGACCCTGTATTATTAAAATAGGATTAAGCCACATTTAGGTTGTAATGTAAGTGAGTAAAGTTTTATCAATCTAAAGTGGAAAGCACAAAACATATTTTCATATCAACATGTCAAATTTGGAAATAAACAAACATTACTAAGTACCAGGATCAAAATTAGATTTTTAAGTGCATCAGGGTATTTTTACGTGGTTTTTCCTCAATATCTTCATTGATGCTTGTCCATAAAAAAAATACAAAGTATTGTTGTGGTTTTATTTTTGAAAGTTCATTCAAATGATACATTTGTAAGGCATAATTACACATTTATCAATTATTTTCAGAAAGCATGCAATTCTTGGAACACATTTAAATCAAAACACTATCTCTACAGGTTTCTACACATTCCACTTCACACTCCTGGTGAAATAAAGGATACTACAGAGTAACTTTCACTGTAAGCATCCTCTCCGTACCACCGCGTCCTGCCAGGGTACAAGACCCTGCGGGGTCTGAAAGAAACCCTTCAGGTCATTTCGGACACCAATTGCTGCCCTTGACGCACGTGCAGCTGAGAGTCGTCCTGGCGCCAAAAGGCTGTCCCCCTGCACCTCTCTTCTCCATTCACCTGGCACGAGGTCCCCGGCTGCTGTAGCCCCATCGACAAAACTGGGCGGGATGTACCTGGATACTGCTGAGTTTGTTGAATCTGTGTGAACCAAAAAGTTGTGCAGAGCCACACACGCCTTCACCACGTCCACAGTCTTATCAGGGTGGAACTCTATGGGGCGACAAAAGATCCGCCAGCGTGCTGCCAGGATGCCAAACGTATTTTCGATGACACGCCGCGCTCTTGAATGCCGGTAGTTGTAGATTTTGCGCCCATCATCAAGGTTGGTACCTGCAAGATGAACACTTGTGTTTAGATCAATATGTGTGGTTACTCCTAGTAGCAAACTATATAACGGATACATTACACAAATACAACATACAGTACCTGGATAAGGGCGCATCATGTTCACATGTAATGGGAAGGCTGCATCTCCGAGGAACACGTGAGGGACTTTGATGTTGGTGCCAGGCAGGTTGTCAGGTCTGGGCAAGTCCAGGGTCCCACGAAGAAGCCGTGAACCAAATTCACAGCTCTGGAAGATGCCACCATCACTTTCACGGCCATATGAGCCTATATCCACCATGGTGAAGCGGTATTTGGCATCACACACCGCCATCAGCACAATAGAGTGAGTTCCTTTGTAATTGAAGTAGTCACTCCCTGCATTTGGCGGTGCTTTCATCTGCACGTGTTTTCCATCCACACAGCCTAAACAGTTCGGGAAATTCCAGACTCTCCAAAACTCACGTGCTATTTCTGCCCACTCCTGACCTTTTGGCATGGACACAAAGTCTGACTTCAGGGCGTTCCAGATAGCTTGGCACACCTCAGACACTATCAGGGAAACTGTAGTTGCACCAAGTTTGTAGCTGGCTGCTACACTTTTCTGGTTGCTACCTGAAGCCAGGATTCTTAAAGTCACTGCCAAACGCTCGGGTAATGTCACAGGACTGCTGTGGGTCCTTCCATGTTGCATAAAAGGCGAAATACGATGTAGCAGGTCATCAAATCTGCCTGCAGACATGCGGAAGTAACTGAAGTGCATTTGGTCGTCATTGTGCCTCCGCATCTGCTTCACCAGTATGGTATATTCCCCATCAGTACGTCTCTGAGAGTGTAATGGCCGAACATACCATCTCCTTCTGCGTCTTCTTCGTCTCATTAAAATTGCAAGACACAACATCTGTTGTTCAATTATAATTTGCTCCTCTAATAAAGACAGTTCAAGAAGCGAGCGGGAAGCCATTTTGTTTGTGTTCTGACGTCAAACAGTTCTTCTTCTACGGTAGATTTCTTCTTCTACACCCTTTCTTGTAACATATGCACAGGTTTGAGAGGGTACTGCCACCTGCTGGTCGGTAAAAGAACAGCACTTTGCCATGCGCCGCCGTGCGTCAACCATAAACACAGAGGCAAAACTGTAAACTCATTTTGCCGCACGGCTGAGTGCACGCGCGGCGGGCGCGCTCCAGCCTGCGGACCAAAGCGAAAGTATAACTCAGCCTTTACTCTCGTGCGAGCGCAAATCAGCCCCGCGCGCGTAATGGGGATGAGCGCGAGCGTAGAAAAGAGATCCGAGCGCGCGCACGTGCGCTCGGAGGACAACTACATGCTCTCGCGTGCAAAATGTATCTACTGACAGACTCTCCCTCTCGCTCACGGTTCAGACTTTTGGCAGCCAGTGGGAGGATCCAGACCACGACACATGATTGGCTGCAGTCTTCCTGTCCTCTGTGATTGGGTGTAACACTTCCTGAACCTGAAAATGTAAAATACTGTAAATAGATACCTCTGGACTATTGAGAATGAACTTTCTTGTTAAATAAATAGATTTATCTAAATATACTTCAAGTACATTGTTATAAAATATATTTTGTTGCACTTTATGAAGTACTATTTTTTGCTAAATATAAAATACATTTCAATCAAATATATTTCTAAAAGGAATCTTCATATAAACTTTTTAACTGCACGTTTCATTCAACCTTTATTTATGCATCTCATTGAGCCTCGAGGACTCATTTACAAGAGAGACCTGGCTACAAACAAAGAATGATGACAACAGTGACAACAATAGACAGTTATGAAAGAGGCATACAGATTTTTTTTAACAAATTAAAATAAGATGGCAAAAACAGCTAGATTATAAGGTGAATGTGGAAAAGTAAAAACAGGAACTTTAGAACAATGTGTGTGATCACTGGTCAGTGGAAGTTCTGCTGGACTTCTCATTTGGTTCTGGGCGATGAACACAAATGGTTGGAACCTCCTTCAGTCTCACACGGCCTGACTGTGTCTTTGTGAAGTGCCCTCTCACAAAATGTGCCTGTAGAGTGATACTAGTTTATTTCCTTGCACATTTCTTTCACAGATAAACATTTTGAGCCCTGATTAAAAATGTTTGTGCAGATTAAAGGTGGTGTGACATGATTTTGTAACTATGCATAAAATTGCCCAACATAAATATCTTTTATCATTCAACTATGTTCGTTTTTGCAAACAAACTTATAAATATATTTAATTTTGATTTAAGATTGATTTTAAACTTCGCACCGTGTTTATTCATGGGAAATCCGATTACACACGAATGCACCATCTGTGACGTAGTGTGAGGCAGAGGGCTCTGGGGCCTCATGTATCAACCGTGCGTGCGCACAAAAACCTTGCGTGCGTCACTATCCACGCAAAACCCCGTATGTATCAAAACTGAACTGAACGTGGATATGTGCGCACCTCCACGCAAGCCCCATGGCTGGCGCACGCACGTTTCTGTGGTTTTTGTTCCTTTGGCGACACCTACAGGTGATTCTGGAAACTGTTCAGGATGGGGTAATAATGATTATTTCCACCCAAACACACATGATGAACAATTATTACATCCACATGGACGCAATCAGAATACAACCTGCAAAAAATATAAAAAACAGAAAGACTGAATAGTTCTGCACAGCTTAAATTCTTGTTTTTTGTTCATTTCTAGCTGTTTTAGCAGTTGAAGAACGTGATGCATGATGGGACAAGACGACATTCCTCTGTTGCAGGGTATATTTAAATGAAAACAACGTTTGTCTTTATTTTTAATTCATTCCAGATTTAAAGAACACAAGAAAACTATTTAAAAAACCCACAAGAAATCCTCTTTTGCCTTCATTTCATGTATAGTTTCATTTCATGTTGTTCATTCTAAATAGTTTTCTTGTGTTCTTTAAATCTGGAATGAATTTATAAAAAAAAAAACTTTGTACCATGCGGGATTCGAACTCATGATCTTCGGGACGAAAGGCGGGCACGCTAACCACTGACCTATAGGCATGTTAAAATAGCTGGGTCAACATCTCATTTAAAAGTGGACGGTTTGTTGTGCGCTGAGCGTGCCAAACAAAACCTTCTTCTGTGCCTCTCTACGTCACTCAGAAGTGTCTCCAGTTCACAGTCCGTGAAGTTACTCTTTTTTCCACGTTTCGACATGATTTGCAATAGAGCAAAGATGACATTCCTAACGTGCAGGGCATATTTAAATGAATTTGCATATTTATATGGAGGCGTGTCAAAGGCGGAGTCGGCCACTCTCTCATGTGCGCTCAATTCCACGTTGATTGTGATGTACAAAAGCAATGTGCGTGGATACCGGCGTATGCACAGTTTGATACATCTGGATTTTTTTGTGCGTACGCAGATTTCTGGATTTGACCGTGCGGCACTTTTCAGTAAGAAATCCACGCAAGTCTTTGTACATGAGGCCCCTGGTCTCTTTAATAGCGGACAATTTAAAACCTGACATATTTAGCAATCTATGTGAAGATTTGAGATATTTGTCTTCAGTTGTGGGAAGCAGAAAATTATTTGGTAAAAGTGGGTGATGGAACAAGAAACAACGTTTTTGCAAACAAACTTATATATATATATATATATA
>JBBPBX010000004.1:150006-222778 GCA_038048925.1 Garcialebias charrua | reverse complement strand
TATATATATATATATATATATTGTCAAAAGTATGCAGGACTTTTATGTTGAAAACAGACTGTGGCACTTTAGCAGGTCATTTTACGAAACACATACATCACAGAGCCACGGGCTGAGGGCCTCAATTGGGGCCAGATAAAGTAAGTACAGACACCCACGTGTGCTCTTCCTGGCCTGCTCAGAGCAGGATGTAATAACACACTGTCAGTAACCCTAGTTTAGTTTATTTATATGGCATTTTAAACTCATAAGCAGAAAAACATGATGTATGTTCTGTTTACTTTTTATATGCTTTGCCTGTATTTTGGTAAACCATCTTTGTGTTATTATATGGCAGTTTAGTTAACCCTGTGCTATAGGAGATAAGATTGGGTCAGGCCTGGGCGGAGGAGCCAAGGCCTCTGAAAGGCAGCAGGTCTCTCTCTGAGAATATAGGTCAAATAGATAAAAACTCAAGAAGGTTGCAGAGGGAAACCTTTCTTTTGTTTAGTTTTGTTGTTTTTGATGTCATACAGAACTAGTCCATATGATTATGGTAATATATGATTATTTGGGGTGATTTAGGTAATAAGTGATTGGAGCAGGCCTCATACAGCCTCTCCCTAGGGCTGTACACCCACGCACACATGTGCACGCACGCACACACATACACACATACGCACGTCTCTCTCTGAGCAGAAGTGGGTCAAGATGATAAGAAGTGCACACTTTTTCCAGAGCAGAGGAGAAACTGCAGGAATAGAACGCTTGTTGATTCAAGGCCTGTTATAAAAGAAAAGAGAGTTTTTTAAGCAATGAATTAAATGAAATGTGTGTCATATAGTTAACTGAAGATGCAGGATTATGTATTTTGAGTATGGTAATGTGATTTATATGTTTTTCTTTTATGGTTCACAGCAAACTTAAAGAGTTTTCCACTGCTGATGTTGAAAAATAGTTTTTGAATATTACACAGCACATTAAAAGAGTGTTTTTTCCACAGTTTTGAGTAAATGTAGGTGAAGGTTGAAAACCTTTCTGGCCAGATCAGGTCTTGCCAGGGGAGGGTGAGAAAAAGAGCAAGATTATGTCATTGCTTTGCTGAGAGCTGAACAGCTGTCGGAAGTTATGATCTCACCAGCTACTAAATAAGGATTTAAGGAAATTATGTCACCAAACTCTGTCAGTGAGGACTGAGAGGAGGTGTAAAAAGTCACCTCATCATTTGACCAATGAAGCACTATCAAAGTGATGTAACTTTCTGAGGAGGGGAACTGAAGCCCCCTTTCTGGGCTATAAAAAAGCTGTGGAAGAGAAGAAAAATTGCTGAGTTTTTTGGACCCCTGAAGAATTCTTGTGGATTATAACTGAACTCTCTGAAAGCTGAAAAGAAAATTGGATTATCTGAAAAAGGGTTTTTCTTTTTGCGCAACAAGGAATGCTTTTTTGTCTCTCAGCCCGGATATTTCCAATTTTTTCACAATTTGGACTGGCTTCAGAGATGGAATAATTTTCCTATTCTTTTGGAAATCCCTTGTGGCACTTTCTGACAAGAAAAAGGTAGGATAATCTTCCCAGTTTATCCACAACTAAATTTATATTAAGATTAAATTATTATGACAGCAAAAAGCCACTGAAGCATGAAGATGGAAAAATCAGTTACAGAGATTCCTCTGTTGATGAAAGATTAAAGTAATTTTGACAGAACCGAGCACTGACGGCACGCTGACAGGCTGTTTTTGTTAGTGGAACACTGTATACTTTTTATCTCCGCTCTGCTGTTGGGGAATTCCCGTCAGCCTGAATGAGCAATGATGGATTAAAAGCTGCTTTGTTTGTGGAATACTGTTTTTCCTGATCTGGAAATATTTTTGTGGAACAAAACAACATTTCTGGATAAGATTCAACATTAATTATGGAATACAACTGGTTGAAGATGCTGAAGTCATGAGGAATTAGTTGAATTTGCTAGATACTTTAAGAAGATTGGATTGATTCAAAAAGAGTTTACTCCAGGACGAAAGAAGTGTTTTTGCGGCATTGGGATCTGCTCTGACGGGTCCTGGCTTATCAGCTTGTTTAAGCTAAGGGAACACCGCTTCTGACGCCCTGGTTGTCGGTACCACGGAGCAGATGTTTGGAAAACCTTGAAGAATTATATTGTGGAAAGAAGACTTGGATCGATGCCTGCATTCGGAGAGCTGATTGATTTTGAATCTGGAAAAGTTTAAAGAGAAGTTTTGTGCGTCGAGAGATCAGACTGCAGCAAGCTGAATGTTTGGAAAACAAGCTTTGATGAATTAAAGCAGAGAGTCAGGAGTGCAGCAGGCGAGTTGTTTCTGTAAGTACACTATGTTCCAATTTTAGGCTCCGGCCGGCTAAGGAAGGTCTCTCGTCAGTACCACAGAATAAAATGATGGATTAAACATCATTTCAAGGAAAATACTATTTTTCTGAACCCTTGGTGTAAAGAGGGACATCGGCTTGGAGACCTGGTCACTGAGTGCTGATTGTTTAAAGTCTGAGAGAACAGGATGGTCTCTCTGGTCACATCCTGCTTTGAAGAGCTTTGATCGTCAGTGCTGCACAACAAGGATTGATGGATTAAAGGCTGCCTTTTTGTGGAATACTATTTTTCCTGATTTAAAAATATTTTTGTGGAACAAAACAACATCTTTTGAAGTTGCTTAAGTCATGAAGGATTCTTTGAATTTGCTGGATACTTTGGGAAAATTGGATTAACTCAAAAAGAGTTTTTCTCCTGGACAAAAGGAGTGCTCGTTGCGGCTGCAGCGAGCTGAATGTTTGGAAAACAATCTTTGATGGATTAAAGCTGATTTTGCCGAATGGATCCTGGAGATTGGAAAATCAGTTATTGTTTTGGGTCAACCGGTCTGATCACGGAGTGAGACCTGCCAGCTAGAAGCTGACTGACCTTGGATGAAAAGCCAGGAGAACACGATGTTCTAATTTTAACCTCAGGCCTGCTTTGAAGGCCTTGCTTATCAGCATCGCAGAACAACTGAATGGATTACAATATCTTTGAATGGATAACACTTTGGAGGAATAATTGATTTTGCCTAGGAGGATCACCAGATTTTTTGGCCTTGAACAGTTTTGATGGATCACAACTGGGATTTTTAACACGACAGAATTACCTGGAGTTTTTCTGTGGAATTACAACGAAGACTTATTCAGTCTACTGGAAGTGCAGACTTTCCTGACTGGATAATAACAGGATTAAATGAAGATTTCTAAAGTGGATGATTACAAAACAAGTTTTTCCTGAAGGATTAAAAACACAAGCTTTTTATTTGTGGGATTAAACAAAGATTTGTTCAGTCTGCTGGAAGTGCAGACTTCTGATTGGAGTACAACAGCATCACCTGGAGGTGACAAGATTTCCTGATAGGATTAGAACAGAGGTTTCTGGTGGAAATAAAAACACAAGTTGGAACACACCAAGATTACCTGGATGGATTAAACATATTTGATCGGAATCAGATTATTGTAGAATAAACCGACATTTTTGAAGAGTATACAAATTATTATTGATTGGAGTAGAACTCAATTCAATTAAAGCTAAAAACACATTAAGGCCCAGCATGTGGAAGACATCTTTTGGTGAGCTGTGAATCATTTTTATCTCTTAAATGCAAATCATGTAACCTAATTAAATCTTTTCTGTAGTAAGTAGTGCTTATGCTGTTCCCTTGCAATTAAATAATAAAGAAACATATAAAACGTACAAATTTGGATTTTTCCTTCGACTCACCTTGATATTAAATGATGGGAAACTTGGTTCAAAGATAACAACAAGATTACTGGAGGTTTTAAATGGTTGTTTTGGCTAAAAAGATATAAACAACATCCTGGAACCTTATTTTCCTAGGTTCTAAAATTTACCAGACGGATAACAATAACCATCTACAGAGGTAAGCTGTCGTTTAATATACGTTTCTCCGTGAGGTACGATCTGACTCCATTCTGCTAAGTCGGACTATCTATCGGAGTGAAAATAATGGGTGTGACGTTTAGATGGAGACAGTAACAGTCTGGTTGAATTACCTCGACTCAGCCTTAATTCTAACTAATCTTGAGACATATCGGGTAATACTCGTGTGCTAGGATAAAAGTTAAAAAACCCGTTACTGGAGAAGGCTGGAGTGAGGACTTGTTGCAAGGTCCTGCGGCTAGCCTCACTCACGTAGAATTAACATGGCGCCCAACGTGCTTAAAGCATAAAGTACTCAAGATAATAAGGCGTGCGTCAGTGGACTGACGAAGCACCAAACCACAACTCTCCTTGGGTGGAGGAGTTGTGGCGTGCAACGTGTTTTTGAAGGAAAAAGAACTCAAGAACTCGAGACAAAAGCACACGCCGACACACGACTCTCCCGGGTGGGGGAGTTAGCGCGGCTGGACTAGCTACTAGCTGAACACCACGGGTGGTAGAATAAAGAGGGCTTACTAAGGACTACTGACCATAGTTTGGAGTAAGTTAGCAGCAGGTCTGTTTTCATCCCAGGTACCGGGACATAAAGTCTGGAGGCTTTGAAAACATACCGACTCGAGACGACAAAAACGAAGAATGGCCACTGGAGTGGCAACAGTAGGACTGGTGGACCAGTCCAAAATGAACGATCCAACTGAAACGAAACCTGAGCTGTTATCTACCACCACAACGGAGGATTCTCAAATCCAACAGGCAAAAGAAGGCATGGATCAAGGACAACACCCCACATCAGTCTGGAATCAACTCGGACGAACAATTCCTCGAGAAAAGGATGTTGGGGCTCTGAGAGTGGTAGTAAAGGGAAGTAAGAGAAAAGTGACCTTCATTGGGATGCCTGGTGAGACCTTGGTCCTCAAGATCGATCAAGCAATAAAGTCTTGTGACCTAGACAAACAGTGTTGGGATGAAAAGAGGAAAAACGGGATGAAACAAAACCCAACACGGCCAAAAGCAGCCCCTGGGGCTCCCCAACAACAAAACCGACAACAAAGGAGATTTCAAGCCGAGGCAGCTGGCACAGCGCCTCGAAGATGGGGCGACTATGTGCCCTCAAAAGAATATGCTAAAATGACCCCTGATGAAAGAAAGGCCCTTCGTGAATTCCGACTGGGAAGGGATAGGGGACCAGCTGAATAATGGTTGACAGGTTGCGGGTCACCCTTGATAAACATTATTAGGACGTGTTGAAATCTATGCCGGAGTGGATGGAAAACATTACCTAATGGTCTCTGGGGCAGAGGTGTCTATGACCCGCAAAAACCTGAAAGCAATAAGACATCTTACAGCTCAATTGGCAAACAGGACGGTACAAAAACCTGTAAATATCCCCGAAGTAGCAAAACAAAGAGTGAAAGAAAGCAACTTCTCCCCGGCTGGGAAAGAGAAATTGAAGCAGATTATTAAGTTAGACTCTGTGGCTAGATTCGAAAATTCCACGCTAAAGAAGGAAACTATTAGCAGAGGAATGAAGAAGTGGATCTTATGTGCAACAGAGAAAGATCGTTTTTGTCGGGATCGAGAGTGGGAACAAACCCCGGCGGGCCGAGGGTCCCACAGGAGTACGTGTTAGAGGTTGTGCGTGGCGTGCATGATGGGCTAGGTCATACGGGCGTACAACCTACACGTAAGGAGTTGGAGAGTCAGGAGCTCTGGATTCCCATGAAGCAAATTCGCAAGGTACTGCAGGTCTGTGTGGTATATGGTCAATATGACGCAGGACGTTGCAGGCACCGAGTGGATGGACAGACTATCAAAAGTATCATACCTTGGGGCTCAGTGTGCATGGATGTTGCTGGAAACATGGGAGTCACTAGCAAGAAGGGAGAGAAATATCTTCTAGTGCTAGTGGACTCGAGGTCAGGGTATGTGGTAGTTAAACCAGCAAGAAAAGCTAATGACAACAGTGTCGTCAGCATGCTGGAACAAGTCTGTGGGTTCAAAATACAACGCCACAGACAAAGTGAAGAGAATATTAGACAATAACACGGTTGTGTTAACAAAAGCAGGGAATCCAATAAATAGAGCAACTGTAGCCAATTCCTAGCTAATTCAAACCAGAAACCGGATTATGGCCAATGAACCAAGTACCATGCTCCCCTATCGTAGAATGGCCACTATATGCGGGGGAGTTATCTTAAGAAGAACAACCTCAGAGCTTTGGGCAGGTAGGGCTCTGAAGACCTTGGAGTACGCCAAGAGAAGATACCTGTCAGCAGAATGCGAAATGATGAAGTGGAACAAGCTGTAAAACAGCTGTGAAGTCAACATGGAACCTACTGGCCTACCCATTTGGTGGGAAGGACCAGGAGAAGTTAGGCCCCTCAAAACTTGAGGTGAAGATAAAAGACGAAAAAATTAGCCCCTCAAATCTGAGGTGAAGAACAAAGATGAAGAAATTATCCCCTCTGAGGCGAAGAACCTGAGGCGAAGAGAAAATATAAAGATTAAAAAATAAACCCCTCAGAACTGAGGTGAAAAGAAAAGATGTACGGGAGTACAACTGAAGCCAGTAAAGGTGGATACCTTTATTTGTGGGAAAACTAGGACCACAGTTTTTGCCAAGAGTAATGATCGGGAGAGATGTACGGGAGTACAACTGAAGCCAGTAAAGGTGGATACCTTTATTTGTGGGAAAACTAGGACCACAGTTTTTGCCAAGAGTAATGATCGGGAGAGATGTACGGGAGTACAACTGAAGCCAGTAAAGGTGGATACCTTTATTTGTGGGAAAACTAGGACCACAGTTTTTGCCAAGAGTAATGATCGGGAGAGATGTACGGGAGTACAACTGAAGCCAGTAAAGGTGGATACCTTTATTTGTGGGAAAACTAGGACCACAGTTTTTGCCAAGAGTAATGATCGGGAGAGATGTACGGGAGTACAACTGAAGCCAGTAAAGGTGGATACCTTTATTTGTGGGAAAACTAGGACCACAGTTTTTGCCAAGAGTAATGATCGGGAGAGATGTACGGGAGTACAACTGGAGCCAGTAAAGGTGGATACCTTTATTTGTGGGAAAACTAGGACCACAGTTTTGCCAAGAGTAATGATCTTCACACAATGGGAATTGAGTGAAAGAGGCCCAAAAGATTGTACCTGTGAATGGGAGGGGACTATGGTGAGGTACTATGTAAATTGTCAAACGAGGATGCTGTAGATTCCCAGAACAGCTGCACAAAGTGTAGACACGCCCATAAGACCTGACTCCACCCAGTGGATTAAAGTCTCGGTAAGGATGGTCGTGGCACCATACAAAGGAGTGTATTCAGTGGGAGCTACGAGACAGCGGATCAAAGACAATAAAGAAGACACAAAAAAGTCCCAACCAAAGTAAAACGGAGAAAAAGCTAAGTGTGCTGAACGCTTGGGCCAGCAAGACATTTCTGAGGGAATGGAAGCACATGAACAAGGAAATGAACAACTAAAAACTGAACGACGGGGCGCTAGAATCATCAAAGGATCTCATCGCAGAAGGAAAGGTAGAGAATTATTAGATCAAATCGTGAGGTGTCCAAATTATATCTGGAAAGGGAGAGATAATATAAAATCTGCAAAAATCATCGAAACATGCTGGTCCTGGGACAGAGACCCGCTTTACAATGACTCAGACTCAGAGGATGAGGCACCCACTTATGTGTGGAATTTGCTGATTCAACGATCCAGGACAGGACCGTATCAACCAGCTCTAATTGTACGGAAAGAACTAGTAAAGTTAGACCGTCCCAGAAAAGATTACACCCTAAAGTTTAACAGAACCAAAAATTACTACTGCTCATGTATAATGTTCTACAGGAACAAAGACCTAACTAAAGGGTCTCTTAGAGGTGTCACTGACTACGCAGTAACAAAAGACTCATGGAGAAGGCCATACAACCCCAGCCCAATGGGGACACCATGGATCTTCAATGTTGTCTATTTAGTAGTACTCGGAATGCAATTCAAAATCAGATGGGGCCATAATTACAGAGAGCCACATCAAACACATTTCTGCGAGATCTCCATAGGGGAGTTGGAGGTTTGGACAACAAGCCGAGCCATGAAAATAAGCATCTACAACCGAGAAACTAACCCAAACAAAATAGTGGTTGAAAACACTGAGCTGCCCCTAAGAATGCTGTGTGACCGAGTCTGCACATCCATCAACGATTGGGAAGAATACCCAGTACGGATGGCTTACAGGACGACTGTATCGTACAGAGGACACCCTCTTGTCAGTACGGTAACAGCGTTGGAAGAATGGGGTGAACACTATGTGCAATATGGAAGAAAATCCAGGGAAATGTTCAGACAGAGACTGTGGGAGGCAGAGGAACAGCGTCGAAGAGGTGAGGACCCATCTGACGAACCTTTTTGTGGGCTGCAAGGCCCCCAGCTTGAACCTACATGTTGGGGGGTCTACCAATGGAAGTGGGTGTGGAGAGGGTTGAGACCAGAATTGCCACACCCATCGCCTCTCTGCGTGGAACTGTACAAAGGACGTGTGAAAGGAAAAGAGGACCAAGTCCCAGTGAGAGTCAAAAGCGACCACATTGGTAATCTGGAACGCCGGCAGATGGTTGACCAGCTCACACCATGCAACATGCAGAACCCCATAGAAGAGCAGTGACAGAGAAAGAAATAATAGACTCAAGACCGATCGCCGAAAATACCAGAAAGTCTCATTTGGATGAACCTCAAAAAGAATATCACCTTAAGCCTTGTCCTCCAACCTCACCATGGATATTTAATGTGGTCTACATGACGATAAAAGGAATAAGTATCAAATTGAAATGGGGACCCAAACCCCAACAGAAATGGCCACTGGAAGGACCCCAGCCTGAACTTAACAATGGCTGGTGATTCGGTGGAAGTGGGTGTGGTAAAGATTGCAACCTGGATGGCTACACCCCTCTCCACTATATCTGGAGCTCCTCAAAGATCGAGTGACCACAACTCACAGGCGCTCGAGGAGGAAGCCCAGAGCTAAAAGAAGCAAAGTCTTTGAAAAGAAACTCTCTCAACATGACAAGTCTGGAAAGTAGACTAAGTCGAGATGATTCAAACAGCGATGCAGATCCACACATCAATGAAGAAGATCCACACATCTATGAAGATGTACCACAAATCTATGAAGATATGGCGACCCCTGACCGACCTAAGGACTGTTTAAGGATTATGAGAATGGATAAAGCAACTTGTCTACGAACCCTGCTGCGGGGATTCGTAGTGTTAATAGGCTTAGTTATGTTGTTGGTTATTTTGTATCAAGCCGGAATCAGACCATGGAGCCTAACGCATGTAAAAGTCTCCCATGGGAGATCCAAATATGCAAACATGACCTGCTGGGACACCACGCAAAGAGACATCTTCGTACCATGGGACAGAAATGAAACTGTTGAAAATCTTACCAAGACCTGGGAAAGAGTAAGACTAGCAGGCTATCCAGCTTGGATGGACCAGCTGAGAAACACCCCTGAATGGGTGTCAGCAGTAGAGGCTGAGAACCTAACGGGGCCAGACAAACCCCACTTCAAGGTAATCAATCTACTGATTTTGCCTGAAGGAATTGTGACCTGGATAATGCTCCTGCATCACAACATAAAAAGGACAACGAGATGTAACTGGATTCATCTGGACAAAGAAACCCCTGAATGGCACTGTGATTGGGGCTGTAGACCACTAATGGGATTATGCCACCAAGGATATTGGGAGGCTGAAGTGATTTATCCTGCCCCACCGAAGGATGACAGCTGCCAAGCCATACTTCCTCGTTGGGAATTTTGGGGCAATATTCATCTGGACTGTGACAAAGTCCCTCCTTTCATCAGAAGAAACCGAACTGGAGAACATCAAAACCTAACCAAAAGTCAAGACTGTCCACACCGTAAAACACAAGACGGTGCCAGAATCAACGCTACTGAGCAAAGTCCCAAAGTACGACCCAGGAGGTTTGATTCCGAAAGCAGAAAGAAATTGATAATTTTAGCCAACACCGCTTAAAAACCCTCCCCGGCTCTTGCTAGTAGTTTACTTATTTACTTCTTTACTTATTTCACTTATTTACTTATTTACAATGTTCTGATACAACCGGCCCAGCTAAGCCGGAAGAACCTGACGACGCTATCCCAGTCAGACCAGCAGTAGCTGATCCCATTGACTCAGAGTCTGACTTGACTCATGAAGACCCAAGGCCAACACCACCGCATCAGCAGGTGATGGATGAAAATGCTCCCTACTCGCCTGAGGGATGCCTGAGGCCAGGGAGAATGTTGCTCCTGATGCTCGATCAACAAGGGAGAACGAAGAATCATTGACCACTACAGGATCTCCGGAGATGACCTGAGGAGATGACCTGAGGAGGACGACCTCACCTCAGCCGGGCGGCACACGTGGAACCAACCAGGATGACTACACCATGATGGAGGTTGAGAAGAAGCGAACAGCAATCCAGGGTCCAGAGGCTCCAAGGATCCTGTGTGACCTGACGACGACATCTCGGGGTCCCAGATGGCATGGACAGATGACGAGATGATCACGATGAGTGTTGGGAGACTTGATTGGAGCGGCACCGCCTGTTTTCAAGGAGTGGATGTCAAAAGTATGCAGGACTTTTATGTTGAAAACAGACTGTGGCACTTTAGCAGGTCATTTTACGAAACACATACATCACAGAGCCACGGGCTGAGGGCCTCAATTGGGGCCAGATAAAGTAAGTACAGACACCCACGTGTGCTCTTCCTGGCCTGCTCAGAGCAGGATGTAATAACACACTGTCAGTAACCCTAGTTTAGTTTATTTATATGGCATTTTAAACTCATAAGCAGAAAAACATGATGTATGTTCTGTTTACTTTTTATATGCTTTGCCTGTATTTTGGTAAACCATCTTTGTGTTATTATATGGCAGTTTAGTTAACCCTGTGCTATAGGAGATAAGATTGGGTCAGGCCTGGGCGGAGGAGCCAAGGCCTCTGAAAGGCAGCAGGTCTCTCTCTGAGAATATAGGTCAAATAGATAAAAACTCAAGAAGGTTGCAGAGGGAAACCTTTCTTTTGTTTAGTTTTGTTGTTTTTGATGTCATACAGAACTAGTCCATATGATTATGGTAATATATGATTATTTGGGGTGATTTAGGTAATAAGTGATTGGAGCAGGCCTCATACAGCCTCTCCCTAGGGCTGTACACCCACGCACACATGTGCACGCACGCACACACATACACACATACGCACGTCTCTCTCTGAGCAGAAGTGGGTCAAGATGATAAGAAGTGCACACTTTTTCCAGAGCAGAGGAGAAACTGCAGGAATAGAACGCTTGTTGATTCAAGGCCTGTTATAAAAGAAAAGAGAGTTTTTTAAGCAATGAATTAAATGAAATGTGTGTCATATAGTTAACTGAAGATGCAGGATTATGTATTTTGAGTATGGTAATGTGATTTATATGTTTTTCTTTTATGGTTCACAGCAAACTTAAAGAGTTTTCCACTGCTGATGTTGAAAAATAGTTTTTGAATATTACACAGCACATTAAAAGAGTGTTTTTTCCACAGTTTTGAGTAAATGTAGGTGAAGGTTGAAAACCTTTCTGGCCAGATCAGGTCTTGCCAGGGGAGGGTGAGAAAAAGAGCAAGATTATGTCATTGCTTTGCTGAGAGCTGAACAGCTGTCGGAAGTTATGATCTCACCAGCTACTAAATAAGGATTTAAGGAAATTATGTCACCAAACTCTGTCAGTGAGGGCTGAGAGGAGGTGTAAAAAGTCACCTCATCATTTGACCAATGAAGCACTATCAAAGTGATGTAACTTTCTGAGGAGGGGAACTGAAGCCCCCTTTCTGGGCTATAAAAAAGCTGTGGAAGAGAAGAAAAATTGCTGAGTTTTTTGGACCCCTGAAGAATTCTTGTGGATTATAACTGAACTCTCTGAAAGCTGAAAAGAAAATTGGATTATCTGAAAAAGGGTTTTTCTTTTTGCGCAACAAGGAATGCTTTTTTGTCTCTCAGCCCGGATATTTCCAATTTTTTCACAATTTGGACTGGCTTCAGAGATGGAATAATTTTCCTATTCTTTTGGAAATCCCTTGTGGCACTTTCTGACAAGAAAAAGGTAGGATAATCTTCCCAGTTTATCCACAACTAAATTTATATTAAGATTAAATTATTATGACAGCAAAAAGCCACTGAAGCATGAAGATGGAAAAATCAGTTACAGAGATTCCTCTGTTGATGAAAGATTAAAGTAATTTTGACAGAACCGAGCACTGACGGCACGCTGACAGGCTGTTTTTGTTAGTGGAACACTGTATACTTTTTATCTCCGCTCTGCTGTTGGGGAATTCCCGTCAGCCTGAATGAGCAATGATGGATTAAAAGCTGCTTTGTTTGTGGAATACTGTTTTTCCTGATCTGGAAATATTTTTGTGGAACAAAACAACATTTCTGGATAAGATTCAACATTAATTATGGAATACAACTGGTTGAAGATGCTGAAGTCATGAGGAATTAGTTGAATTTGCTAGATACTTTAAGAAGATTGGATTGATTCAAAAAGAGTTTACTCCAGGACGAAAGAAGTGTTTTTGCGGCATTGGGATCTGCTCTGACGGGTCCTGGCTTATCAGCTTGTTTAAGCTAAGGGAACACCGCTTCTGACGCCCTGGTTGTCGGTACCACGGAGCAGATGTTTGGAAAACCTTGAAGAATTATATTGTGGAAAGAAGACTTGGATCGATGCCTGCATTCGGAGAGCTGATTGATTTTGAATCTGGAAAAGTTTAAAGAGAAGTTTTGTGCGTCGAGAGATCAGACTGCAGCAAGCTGAATGTTTGGAAAACAAGCTTTGATGAATTAAAGCAGAGAGTCAGGAGTGCAGCAGGCGAGTTGTTTCTGTAAGTACACTATGTTCCAATTTTAGGCTCCGGCCGGCTAAGGAAGGTCTCTCGTCAGTACCACAGAATAAAATGATGGATTAAACATCATTTCAAGGAAAATACTATTTTTCTGAACCCTTGGTGTAAAGAGGGACATCGGCTTGGAGACCTGGTCACTGAGTGCTGATTGTTTAAAGTCTGAGAGAACAGGATGGTCTCTCTGGTCACATCCTGCTTTGAAGAGCTTTGATCGTCAGTGCTGCACAACAAGGATTGATGGATTAAAGGCTGCCTTTTTGTGGAATACTATTTTTCCTGATTTAAAAATATTTTTGTGGAACAAAACAACATCTTTTGAAGTTGCTTAAGTCATGAAGGATTCTTTGAATTTGCTGGATACTTTGGGAAAATTGGATTAACTCAAAAAGAGTTTTTCTCCTGGACAAAAGGAGTGCTCGTTGCGGCTGCAGCGAGCTGAATGTTTGGAAAACAATCTTTGATGGATTAAAGCTGATTTTGCCGAATGGATCCTGGAGATTGGAAAATCAGTTATTGTTTTGGGTCAACCGGTCTGATCACGGAGTGAGACCTGCCAGCTAGAAGCTGACTGACCTTGGATGAAAAGCCAGGAGAACACGATGTTCTAATTTTAACCTCAGGCCTGCTTTGAAGGCCTTGCTTATCAGCATCGCAGAACAACTGAATGGATTACAATATCTTTGAATGGATAACACTTTGGAGGAATAATTGATTTTGCCTAGGAGGATCACCAGATTTTTTGGCCTTGAACAGTTTTGATGGATCACAACTGGGATTTTTAACACGACAGAATTACCTGGAGTTTTTCTGTGGAATTACAACGAAGACTTATTCAGTCTACTGGAAGTGCAGACTTTCCTGACTGGATAATAACAGGATTAAATGAAGATTTCTAAAGTGGATGATTACAAAACAAGTTTTTCCTGAAGGATTAAAAACACAAGCTTTTTATTTGTGGGATTAAACAAAGATTTGTTCAGTCTGCTGGAAGTGCAGACTTCTGATTGGAGTACAACAGCATCACCTGGAGGTGACAAGATTTCCTGATAGGATTAGAACAGAGGTTTCTGGTGGAAATAAAAACACAAGTTGGAACACACCAAGATTACCTGGATGGATTAAACATATTTGATCGGAATCAGATTATTGTAGAATAAACCGACATTTTTGAAGAGTATACAAATTATTATTGATTGGAGTAGAACTCAATTCAATTAAAGCTAAAAACACATTAAGGCCCAGCATGTGGAAGACATCTTTTGGTGAGCTGTGAATCATTTTTATCTCTTAAATGCAAATCATGTAACCTAATTAAATCTTTTCTGTAGTAAGTAGTGCTTATGCTGTTCCCTTGCAATTAAATAATAAAGAAACATATAAAACGTACAAATTTGGATTTTTCCTTCGACTCACCTTGATATTAAATGATGGAAAACTTGGTTCAAAGATAACAACAAGATTACTGGAGGTTTTAAATGGTTGTTTTGGCTAAAAAGATATAAACAACATCCTGGAACCTTATTTTCCTAGGTTCTAAAATTTACCAGACGGATAACAATAACCATCTACAGAGGTAAGCTGTCGTTTAATATACGTTTCTCCGTGAGGTACGATCTGACTCCATTCTGCTAAGTCGGACTATCTATCGGAGTGAAAATAATGGGTGTGACGTTTAGATGAAGACAGTAACAGTCTGGTTGAATTACCTCGACTCAGCCTTAATTCTAACTAATCTTGAGACATATCGGGTAATACTCGTGTGCAAAGGATAAAAGTTAAAAAACCCGTTACTGGAGAGGCTGGAGTGAGGACTTGTTGCAAGGTCCTGCGGCTATCCTCACTCACGTAGAATTAACAACAGTGATTTTAAATTAGATTCCCAGATTGGAGCGGTGGTCAAGACCAGTTTTTATCACCTCAGACAGCTGGCTAAGGTAAAGCCCATCCTTACACAGCAGCAGCTGGAAACAGTAATCCATGCCTTCATCACCTCTCGGCTGGATTACTGTAACGCTCTTTACCTTGGAGTCAGCCAGTCCTCCCTCAGACGTCTCCAGTTGGTCCAGAACGCTGCTGCTCGCCTTCTAACTGGAGTTCATAAGAGGGAGCACATCACTCTGGCTTCACTCCACTGGCTGCCTGTTCATTTTAAGATTATTTTATTTGTTTTTAAAAGTTTAAATGGTCTTCCTCCATCCTACCTCTCTGAGCTGCTTCACCTCTACTGCTCAGATCAGCTGATCAGCTGCTTCTGGAGGTGCCGAGGTCCAACCGGAGGCTCAGAGGAGACAGAGCTTTTTCTGTTGCTGCTCCAAAACTGTGGAACGATCTCCCTCTTTTCATCAGACGAGCTCCTTTACTGTCCAGTTTTAAAACTCTTTTAAAAACACATTTTTACTCACTGGCTTTTAGCAAAGACTGAAATTGACTCTGCACTGTTTTTATTGATCTTAATGTTTTAACAACTGTTTTATTTTTCATGTGTTTAAATGTTTTTGTTTACAGCACTTTGTTGCAGCTGTGGTTGGTTTAAAGGGCTTTATAAATAAAGTATTATTATTATTTGTTTCTGAAGTAGAAGCCTAGCTTCAGTTTGAGTTTAGTGGCCATTTTGGAGATGTGGGTTTTAAACCTAAATATTTGTAGGTGGAGACCATTTCTATTTGTTTTCCCTGTTGGGTTTCAATTTGAGGTGGGTTCTCTGGTTGCGGCTTTCTGTTGGAGAAAACCATGATCTTGCTTTTGTCTGCATTTAGGACCAGTCTAAGTTTTTGCAGACGTGACTGAATAATATTAAAAGCGTCCTGAAGAGAGGTGAAAGCTTGGCTGAGGGAGGAAGAACGGCAATAGATGATGGTGTCATCTGCGTAATAATGGTGGGAGGCATTTGACAGATCACTGCAAAGATCGTTGATGTATAGGGAGAAAAGAATGGGACCCAAGACAGAACCCTGTGGCACCCCTTTTTGATTGATTGATTGATTGATTGATGTTTATTCATTCATTTTAAAAGAACAATACAAGACAGTTTCATCAGATACAAGAATACAAGTAGGATAAAATGAAGGGAGCAGAAAGAAGATGAAATCTTATTATATCTGCCCCTTATTTCACAGTTTGTTCAACCAATGATAACCTTCAAACTACATCACAAAATGAATAATTCTACTTAATTTTTCTAACTGTAATACACAAACTACATCACAAAATGAATAATTCTACTTAATTTTTCTAACTGTAATACACAAACTACATCACCCATAATTCTACTTACTTTTTCTAACTGTGATACACAAACTACATCACAAAATGAATAATTCTACTTAATTTTTCTAACTAATACACAAACTACATCACAAAATGAATAATTCTACTTAATTTTTCTAACTAATACACAATTTTTCTAACTAATACACAAAATACATCACACTTAATTTTTTTTTCTACTTAATTTTCCTATTTTTTTATTTTTTTTCTACTTAATTTTCCTAACTGTAATACACAAACTAGATCATAAAATGAATAATTCTACTTAATTTTTCTAACTGTAATACACAAATTAAAAGATGGCACAACATCAAGATGTTCACAAAATGAATAATTCTACTTAATTTTCCTAAATGTAATACACAAAATACATCACAAAAATGAATAATTCTACTTAATTTTTCTAACTGTAATACACAAACTGCTTCACAAAATGAATAACTCTACTTAATTTTTCTAACTGTAATACACAAACGCACTAAGCTACATCATAAGTACAACATAGGTGTAATACACAAACACGCAAGGTTACATCATATATAGTTTTTGAGCAAGTCCTTTTTGACCTTTTTCTTAAATGTATACATTGATTTTTCATTTTTAACATCACTCTCCAGAGCATTCCACAATCGAACTCCCTGAATTGAGGTAGACCGTCCCTTTAAGCTGGTTCTGAATTGTGGTTTGATGAATATCTCTGTCCCTTTGAGATTGTAATAACTTTGTCTTTTTATAAAATTTCTTTGGATATTTAAAGGTAATGTGTTATTATGAGCCCTATACATAACTGATAAAATACTATATTCTACCAATTCCTGGAATTTCAATAAGTTTAGCTGAAGAAACAAAGTGTTTGATGGGTGACTGAAATGTTTTCTGGTGATTACTCTTACAGCTCTCTTTTGTAAAATAAAAACAGGCTTTGTAATAGTTTTGCACGCTTTTCCCCAAACCTCAATACAATAGATTAAATGTGGAGCAATGATTGTGTTATACAACATATGTAAAGCTTTATCAATTAAAAAATCCCTGACTTTATACAATACTGCAATTGATCTAGCTATTTTTTAATGGAATTTACATGATGTTTCCATGTCAGTTTGTCATCAATGATAACACCCAGAAACTTCACTTCACTCACTTTACAGATCACAACATCTTCAATTTCAAATGGATCGTCATCAACAATTCTCTTTTTGTTACTGAATATCATGTAATTAGTTTTATCTAAATTCAAAGATAATTTGTTTAATTTAAACCAAGTTTGTATTTTTATAAATTCTGTTTTCATCATATCCAAAATCTGTTTTATGTCATTACCCGAACAGAAAAATGTGGTGTCATCGGCAAAAAGAACACATTTAAGTAGTCCTGACACATTTACCAAGTCATTCACATATAAAATAAATAACTTTGGTCCAAGCACAGAACCCTGAGGAACTCCACAAGTGATATCACGGAGGTCAGATCTAACATCATTTATTTGCACAAACTGTTTCCTGTCCTTCAAATAGCTAGATACCCACTGTAATGCTGGTCCTCTAACACCATATTTATTTAGTTTTTCAAGGAGAATGGTGTGGTCAATGGTATCAAATGCTTTTTTTAGATCAACAAAAACACTAACACAGAACTGTTTATGATCGACAGCATTAGTTATTTGTTCCATTAAATCCATGAGAGCCATTGACGTAGAGTTTTTTTCTCTAAACCCATACTGACTGCTACTTAAAATATTTTGTTTATCAATAAATTGATCCAATCTGGTCACAAATAGTTTTTCTAGAATTTTTGAGAACTGTGGTAATAAGGATATTGGCCTATAATTATTGAATACACATTTATCACCATTTTTAAAAAGAGGAATTACCTTTGCTACTTTCATGTTATCTGGAAATATTCCTGTTGAAAAAGATAAATTGCATATATATGTAAACGGTTCAATAACATAACTTATTATTTTTACGAACATCATATCCATGTCCACCCAGTCTTTTGATCTCTTGTCTGAGAGATTTTTTACCATTTTCATAATTTCCTCTTTGTTAGTTCCACTAAGAAAAATACTGTTGGTGCAACTTTTAATTGAATGACACACCTTATTATCTACTTTTGGTATTTTAGCTGCAAGGCTTGATCCAATATTTACAAAATATTGATTAAATTCATTTACGATATCATTCTCATCATGTATTTCTTTGTCATCTTTCACAAAATATTTTGCAATGTTCGTTTTTGCTTTATGACTTTTTAGAACATCATTTATTACTCGCCATGTTGTTTTAGTGTCACCATTGCTCTTGTTTAATAAATCACTATAGTATTCTTTCTTGCATCTTCTTATAATCATTACCAATTTATTTTTATATTTTTTATATTTTTCTTCAGCTTGTTGTGTTCTCGTTTTTAAGAAACATAAATACAAGTTATTTTTTTTTTACAAGCATTTCTCAACCCTTTAGTCATCCAAGGTTGGTCAACAATATTTCTTTTTCTACGATTTCTTTGCACACAATTCTTTTCATACAGAGCTTCTAAAATGTTCATAAATTCATCATATGATCTGTTAACATCATCAATATACACGTCCTTCCAGTTTTGCTTCTGTAAATCATCTTTTAATTGATCCATAGCTTTTTTTGATGTGTTTATTATTTTTTTCTTAATTGTAACTTCTTTTGTAATGTTTTGATCATTTCTGTAGATAGTGAAAACTGGTAAATGATCACTTAAATCAGTTGTTAAGATACCACCTGTCATATCCCCATTAGTTATATTTGTGAAAATGTTGTCAATTATCGTAGCACTATGAGTTGTAATTCTTGTTGGTTTTGATATTAACGGATAAAGATTTAAACTATACATTGAATTTAGAAATGTGCTGATGTTATTTGAATCCGTTTTATTTCCCAGGTCAATATTAAAGTCTCCACACAAGAAAACTTTTTTATTTAAACTCTTTTCCAGTAGTTGTATGATTTTATCGGTGAATATTTCTATATTTGATCCTGGTGATCGATATACACAACTTATGGATATGTTTTTAGCATTTTCGTTTAATATTTCTATTGTTATTATTTCCATAAGATTGTCAACAATTATTGACATTTCTTTAATTATTCTACACTTTATTTCATTTTTGACAAATAGAGCTACTCCACCACCTTTTTTATTGTTTCTGTTTAAATGATATAATTCATATCCTTCGATGTGAACATTATTTTTGTTTTCATCATTAAGCCATGTCTCTGACAGTGCTATTAATGTAAAAGTTCTGTTTAACTGTTTTAAATAATCTGTTATTTTGGATATATTTGCATTTATACTTCTACTATTGATGTGAATAATAGAGAGATCTCCATTTGTTATATTGATGTCATTAAACTTTTCTTCATTATAGTATTCACAGTCTTTTATAGCAGGATAAAAGTTTGCATCAACCATATCTTCAACATTATATATTTTAAATTCTGAGTCTTCGTTTGTTGCTGTCATGTTTTAATGTATTTGTTTGTTTGTTCATTTTTGTCAATTTTTGTGTATGAACATGTGATAGTGATTGGTGATTTGTCATTTTTGAGCTCATTTAAATGTGTCTAAGTCTTTCAGTTCTTTTATTATTTTAGCTTGAGAATTTTCATGTACTTTGATCCAGATGTTTCCGTTTCTTGTCCAAGTTTTTTTTATTTTTCCATTCTTTTTCAACAACCTTGCTGCATGTGCAATGTTTGCGTTTTTTTTAGTTAGGTGTTCATTCATGAAGACATCAGTTTTTGCGAGTTTCTTTGACTGCATCATTACCCTGTTTCTTTGATTCCTTCCAATGAATCTGACGACTACTGATGGTTTAAGTTTGTTAACTCTATTGGGCAGTGTGTAACAGGTGGAAATGTCATCACGTTTAATGTCAATGTCTTTGCCATTTAAGAAAGTGACTACCTGATTCTCCAGAGACTGCAGTTGTTCTGGTAGTCCTCCTTCACTCGTGTTAACGCCTTTAACTACATCTGCCGATGTCCAGCGTTTAACCTCGAGTCCAGAAATGACCAGATTCTCGCCTCTTATGTATTGTTCCATGTCCTCACACTTTTGTTCCAATTGAGCTAATCGTTCTTCTCTGATGACCTCCTGAGCTTTCATTTGTTTCATCTCATCTACCAGTTGATTAAAGTTTTTTGCTCAGCTCTCAAACTTGCAAGTTCCACAGTGAGAACGTTTACTGCATTTTTCAATTCCTCCATTAACTCCAGATTTTTATCCACCGATTTTTTACTCGCCGACTCCTGTCTCTGCGGCTCCGTTTTCTTTGTTTTCCCAGGACTCATCTCGCCTGCTTCTTCTGGTCTGGATACAGAAATTCACTGTTCCACAGCAACTCGCTCGCCGATCTGCTCCCGTCCGCAGCAACTCGTTCGCTGCTCTGCTCCCGTCCACAGCAACTCGCTCGCTGCTCTGCTCATGTCCAACAGTAACCAGCTTGCTTCCCGTCCAACAGCAACTCGATCGTTGCTCTGCTTCCGTCTTCAGCAACTCGCTCGCTGTCCTGCTTCCGTCCAACAGCAACTCACTCGTTGCTCTACTCACGTACAACCAGCTTGCTGCACTGTTCCCGTCCAACAGCAACCAGCTTGCTGCACTGCTCGCGTCCAACAGCAACCAGCTTGTTGCTCTGCTCACGTCCAGCATCAACCAGCTTGTTTCTCTGCTCCTGTCCAACAGCAACTCACTCGTTGCTCTGCTCACGTCCAACAACAACCAGCTTGCTGCACTGCTCCCGTCCAACAGCAACTCGCTCGTTGCTCGTCCAACAACAACCAGCTTGCTGCTCTGCTCACGTCCACATCAAACAGCTTAGCGCAGGTCCTGTCCACCAGCAATCAGTTCAGCTCAGCTCTCGTCCATCTGGGGCCTGGATGTAATTTATTGTCCCACAGCAGCACTCCAATGCCTCTCTGGCCTCACCAGTTCACAGACTACAGATTTTCAGCCCGTAGCAACAATCCCCAACTCCGTGGTGTTTTGCCGCATTAGCTTTTATCAGCAGCACATGGCTAGCGTTAGCTTGTAGCCTGTAGCCTCCACTCCCAGCTTTGTTTTGTTCTTTCGCTGCAATAAAGCTCCTCCAGCTTGCCGGCCCGCGTTTCTTCGTAACAACCAGCGTATTTTTCCGGTTTATTTGTTCACGGAGCCCGCAGCTACGGCACCCGGTTACGGTGACCCAGCTCGGTTAGCTTTGATTAGCTCGGTTTGTAGCTACGCTAGGCTAACTCTCTGCAAAAACTCACGGACACGTTGGCTTGTAGATTCATAATTCTGGATCGCACGCTCCAGTCCAATTTCCGCAGCTTTTTCACAACATCTAAGAAAGTAGAGGAGGATCCGGCTACATGAACAGACTGCGGTCTGTCAGTTAGGTAGTTGGTGAACCAGGAGACTGCATGTGTTGATAGACCAGAGTGTTCCAGGATGTTCGTCAATAGTCTGTGATCAACTGTATCAAAAGCCTTGAACAGGTCTATAAATAGATCTATATAGGTCTATAAATAGGGCAACACAGTATTGTTTGCAGTCCAGGGCAAGTATGATATCATTTAATACTTTGAGAACTGTGGTTACGGTGCTGTTCTGTTTTCTGAATCCTGACTGGAATTGTGATAAAATATTGTTTGATTGTAGGAAATCAGTTAGCTGATCACAGACAAGTCTTTCGAACAGTTTGGCAAGAATGCATAATTTAGAAATTGGTCTGTAGTTGTTGACGTTTGTTGGTTCACCCCCTTTTAGCAGAGGGAGAACAAAAGCTGATTTCCAGATTTTGGGTATTTTATTTGTGTTGAGACTGAGATTGAAAATATATGAAAGAGGTTCAGCAATGAAATCTGCAGCTAGTTTTAGGAAAAGTGGTTCAATGTTGTCAGGTCCTGCTGCTTTGTGTGTGTCAAGAGTTTTTAGAGCATTTAGAACTTCACCGGGAGATACTGGTTCGAAGTCAAAGCTATTTGTGACCTGTTTGTCCAGCAAAGGGGTCACCAACATGGTGCCCGCGGGCACCCGGGTGCCCCCAAGGACCATTTGAGGTGCCCTTGGACCTTTTCTAAAAATAGCACAACTCACTACTAAGCTGCATTTAAAATTTCATTTTATTCAGTTGTTATTCTTTTTTTGTATTTATATATATATTAAAATGTCTATATTAAAAACGTGTTCTTAAAAATATGTTTATTATACAATTTTTTCAATTTACGCTTTATTTCCGAAGTTTATCAAACTGGTGCCCTTTGTATGACTCCGTACCCACGAAGTAGCTCTCAGTTTCAAAAAGGTGGGTGACCCCTGGTCCTGCACGTGTGGAGTTGGGGGTGGATTTACATCAGTTTGGTCAGCAGATAACATTTCAGGATGCGTAGATTCATGTCAGACCTTTCAACGTAGGTCTGAGCACACCACATCTAGTAAGTCATCCCATTTCACAGAATCACTTATCCAGATTAGATGATCAGGAACAAAATGGTGAGTATCCCTGGACTTTCGAGTCCTCCACTGCGGTAAACATATGTTACCCTCCAAACACACTTGGAGTGGTCTGACTAATCCCCTCCTCACCACCAATGAGCAACCAGGCTCAATCTGAACTAACAAAGATCTGTACATGACTGCTAAACACATTCAAAATTTTAACCCTCACACAGGTACAGATGCAAAATCATACCTTGATGATGTGGAATATTACCTCAGACGGTTCCCACATGCAACCATTGAGGAAAAAATGTATCTTATTTTCTAACACCGAAGTCAAAAGGTTTATCGACCGACATCAGATCTGATACGGACTATACATTGAAAGCTCCACTGACATCATCTTTTAACTTTCCATAAAATGGCACAACATATATATATATATTAAGATTGACCTCTGATCGTTTTTGCTAAAACAATGTGAAATTAATTAAAATTCCTCTCAAAAACAGTTTAAAATTAGCGCCTTTTTTTTCACACGATAAATACGGGGTTTCCCGTCGCGCGATTATGACGTCACTCCCAGACTCGCGTCAACTGCGCTCCTTGTTTACAATGGACAAGATACAAACGCGATCCGTCCAATTTAGCCATTTAAAACTTTATATTTTAGCGGTTTGTCTTCAGAGAAGCCAAAGTTATTTCCAGTAAACAGCAGGTTATAATTTTTTTTCAGCTCCTGCTGGTTTTTGGAGACTTTTCACTTCAGGAAGTGCAGCAGCTCTGTGAGGACTTAGAGCAGCTGATAGATGTGGTGTACCGATATCACGAGGTAATAATGCAGCAGGACGCAGGCATGAACTTCACAGAACCATGCTTTACTTCAACTCTTCATCTAAGCAATTACATGCACAAGGTTGCAGCACCCTCTAGAGGTGTAATGCAGAACTGAATACACTACATATTTCCCCTTTGTTTAAAAGCAACTTACCAGTAAGCAGAAACAGAAATCTTCACAAAACAGTAACGTGCATTCTTAACAAGCTGCTTCACTTCATTAAGTAGCAAGAATAACTCTTCATAGTAATAAGAACAGCAATAACAATTTTAAATCACATCACCTGTAAACTGTGTCATGTACATTTAACTTTATCAGCAGAAATTATAACTCAAACCTTTTTTACTTTAGCTTTAAGATTCACTTGAATAAACAGCTTTTCTTTTCTCATTTTCTCATCAACTTTTCAGTAAGCATTTTAAAAATCCATGAAACAACATTAATCAACAAATTAACAAATTTTGAATGTAAACAGTTTCAGTACATTTCAGTCACTTTGTATTCTTACAACATTTCTCTTTTTTTTTTTTTTTCATTCAAAACCATTAAATAATGATTACTGCTCATAATCACTAAGCCAGCCTGGCTTTTTTCTAACTCTAGCAGGTCTTGGTGTTTTCTCATTAAATTGTTTTGAAGGTCCTGGATCAGGATCTGGATCAGGTCCTGGGTCAGGATCTGGAGGAACAGAGTCTGTCACAATGTCTGTTGGACTTTCTGGTACCAGAGAGAGATGAGATGCATTCCAGGTGCGTCCATCCTCTAACACATAGGAGCTTGCACTCACTTTGTCCATCACTCTGGCAGGTGCATGAAATTTTGATAGTCCTTTTTTAACATGAAAGGGCTTCCTCACTCGAACCAGGCTTCCTTTTACAATCTTTGGTACTTGTGCACCTCGCTTTGCATCTGTGTAAGTCTTTGAAGTTCTTTGTCTGGAGGCAACACGGTCACGTAGTTCTTCATCTGGTATAAGGGTGGATTTTGTAGCTGGTCCAATATTCACTTTCGTGCGCATCCTTCTGTTGAACATGAGTTCGAATGGTGACACTCCTGTAGTGCTGTGTGGTGTTGCACGGTATGTGAACAGGAACTCCTGTACGAACGGTTTCCATGGTTTCCTTGTCTGCTCTGCTGTGAGAATTGTTTCCTTCAGAACACGGTTCCAGCGTTCCACAGCTCCGTTAGCTTGAGGATAATACAGAGAAACTTTTCTGTGTGTGATGTCTCTCACTGACAGGAATTCTGCAAACTCACAGGATGTAAATTGTGTCCCATTATCACTTATCAGCTCAGTCGGGTTTCCAAACCTGGAGAATAATGTAGACAGGAACGTGGTGATTGCTGTTGTGGTAATGGAAGGAGTGAAAGCGACTTCCGGCCACTTTGTGTAATAGTCAATCAGTGTTATTGCATAACGACAATCCCACGTAGCTGATTCGAACGGTCCCACAATGTCGACTCCCACTTTCTGCCACGGTCCATCCGGCAGAGGAACTGGTTGAAGTGGTGCCACATGTGTTTTAGCACTTTTGTCATTCATCTGGCATGTCACACATGTGTTGATGCTCTCCTACACACACACATCCATGCTCGGCCACCAGTACAAGTCTCTCAGTCTCTGTTTGGTGCGGACGATGCCTTGGTGTGTCTCGTGTGCCAGGCTCACCAACTGCTTTCTTAGGGCCACAGGAACCAACCGTCGCTGAGGTCCTCTGTACACGGTCACGTCCTGAAGTGAAAGTTCATTTCTGACAGCAAAGTAAGGTTGAATCAGTGCAGGTAAGGATTTTGCTGTTCTGGGCCATCCTTTTGTCATTTGCAGCCTCAGAGCAGTAAGTTCAGGGCATAGTTCACATGCCACAGTGAAGTCCTTCACTGAGAGAGCTTTCAGTTCTGTAGATAGCAAAGCCACCAACTCAGGCTCCTTCACTGGTTCTATGTTTTCTTCAGATGGAAGAGGCAGTCTGGAGAGGCAGTCAGCAGCATGATTTTGTTGAACAGGTTGCACACCCTCTCTGACTTTAATTTGGTGGATGAACCCTTTAGCAAGACCCAGTTTCTCTTTCATCACTGGTCCAGTTTTAATCTCTAACATTTTCAACTGGAGCTGCAGGTGAGGTAGCTGTTGAAGAAGAAACATCTGAGAGCACAGTGTTGTTTGTAATACACAGTCTCAGTGTTTTAAAAAGGTCTATTCCCAGTAAAGCTGTTCCTGTTTTCACCACATAAAACTTAGCTGGCACTTTTGTGTTTTCATGCTGAACAGTAGTTTGTAGACATCCAATTACAGGAACTTCAAGTTTTGTATAAGTCACTAACTTTGAAGGCGGGTTAGTCAGCAGCACATCACTGAAATATTTTCTGTAGAAATGTTCAGGAATAATAGACACTGCAGATCCTGTGTCCACCACTAGTGTCACATGGCAGGAAATTGACTTTGTATTTATGGTCACAGCACATTTAATCTTGTCATCTGTTTGTCCATTTTATAACATCTTCACTGTATTCATTTCAAGAACAACAACTTCTCCTACCTTAGCTGTATAGGTTTCTTGGATTTGCACACACGAGCAAAATGACCTGTCTTATTGCAGATTTTGCAACTCACTTTACGTGCTGGACAGTCTGGAGAATCAGCAAGATGTGTAGATGAGTCACATCTAAAACAACTTCTGTTCTGTCTCTGTGTCGCCGCAGGATCAGTAGAATTATAACTCCTCATTTTAGGTCTGAACTGTTGTTTAGGCTTTACTTTCACCACTTGTACAGCTGCTCGTGACTCAGACATGACGCTCTGTGCATGTGAGTCAGACATGAGGCTTTGCGCGTGCCCGATTGCAGCTTCCACTTGACATGCAATTTTTATTGCTGCATCCAGTGTGAGGTTTCCATCTGTCTGCAGTAACAGCTTCTCACGTATTCTTGGTGAACTTGCATGCTCTATGAGTTGATCTCTTATCATTTCATCTGCGTTTCTAGCAAAGTCGCACGTGGCAGCCAGCTCGCGCAGCGCGCCCACGTATTCAGCAAGTCTCATGCAGTCTCTGCGTTCTTTGTATGCCGCTCCACCACGTTTATTGCTGGGGTAAAATGCGCTCGCAGTGCAGCCACAGCTGAATCATAAGTGGTACCTGTGTTTGTAAGTGTATAAAATACACGTTGTCCTTCCGTGCCCAGGCAGTGTAGGAGCAATGCACGTGTTCTCGTGTCGGGCCAGTCGTCCCCTTCTGCGTGAATAGCAAGCAGGTAGTTTTCAAACATCCTCATCCACATGTCGAACGGAATTGCAGGTTGTCCGGCGGATGGTAGAAACAATGCAGGAAGAGGCACAACATTCGCCATCCTCGTCGCCAATTTGTGGTGTACCGATATCACGAGGTAATAATGCAGCAGGACGCAGGCATGAACTTCACAGAACCATACTTTACTTCAACTCTTCTTCTAAGCAATTACATGCACAAGGTTGCAGCGCCCTCTAGAGGTGTAATGCAGAACTGAATACACTACAATAGATGAGAGGCAGAAGGAATTCTACAGCATGTAAATCGTTTTCACAGCACTGAAATGGTAATATATTAGTTAATGTTTCTAATAATTATTCAACATTAATTTATAGTTTAAAAAATTAGTCCCTTTTAAAATATCTGTTAAATATATTATTCTTTTATTTTATTTTGTTTGTGTTTTCAGGTTTCCAGGTCTCCAGTCCATCACCTGAGGCTCTTCCTGTTGAACCACTAGTAACCCAGACTTTCACATCACAGCAGGTAAGATTGCATCAACAAAAAGAATAGTACTCAACAATATTCTTTGATGTAAATCTGTTGATTTTCTGTGGTTCTGATGAGGGAAGTGACAAAGTGGATGCAGCATTCAGCCCATAATGGACCCAGATGTCCCCTGCGTCCAGACCTACAACACCTGGACATCCAGGAGCGTGCACGAGGAGGTGGTGGAGTCTGAAGAAGTGTACAAGCAGCAGGATGAGGAGAAACTAGACAGATGTCCCCTGCGTCCAGACCTACAACACCTGGACAGGAGGGTGGACGAGGAGGTGTTGGAGTCATTTTTACAGAGCTGATGAAGTCAAACACCACTTGCTGATATTTTTTAAACTCAATTTTTTTTGATAATCTGTTCATATTAATGTTTCCCCAGAGGTTTTCATTTATTTGATAATATGGGATGGTTTTATTTTAATAAAATGTTTTTTTCAACATTCACCAATTTTGTTTTTACTAAAGTACGAGCTGTGAGTTGTAGATGAACGAATGAAATTAAAACAGATACACAAATATTCTCACAAAGAATAACTCAACACTAACAGATAATATAGTGTACTACTGTAACTTTATTTACACATAACTACAGAAACACTTGGTTCATTGTTATCCTTTTTTTTCAAACAATATGTTCATTTGAACAGTCAGAAAAAATATTAAATTCATTGATTCATTTTCATCTCAATGCTCTGGCCAGTTGTAGTATTTCTGCATATTTTGATGTCTTGATGCACAAACGTAGCTTTCTGCAGCAGTCCTGATGTTCTACAGATCCTGAAGATGTCTCCATCTGTTGTTTAACAATATCAAGGTTTGTTCTCCTCCACCTGGGTCCACTCTTCAGGTGAAGACATTTCTGTGAATTGATGATAAAACACACAGACACACACAGTATATATTATATGCAGTATACTGTATATTAAGACAATGGGTCAAACTAATGTCTTCAGACTCCACCACCTCCTCGTGCACGCTCCTGGATGTCCAGGTGTTGTAGGTCTGGACGCAGGGGACATCTGGGTCCATTATGGGCTGAATGCTGCATCCACTTTGTCACTTCCCTCATCAGAACCACAGAAAATCAACAGATTTACATCAAAGAATATTGTTGAGTACTATTCTTTTTGTTGATGCAATCTTACCTGCTGTGATGTGAAAGTCTGGGTTGTACTAGTGGTTCAGGAAGAGCCTCAGGTGATGGACTGGAGACCTGGAAACCTGAAAACACAAACAAAATAAAATAAAAGAATAATATATTTAACAGATATTTTAAAAGGGACTAATTTTTTAAACTATAAATTAATGTTGAATAATTATTAGAAACATTAACTAATATATTACCATTTCAGTGCTGTGTAAACTATTTACATGTAGAATTCCTTCTGACTCTCAACTATCAGCTGCTGTAAGTCCTCACAGAGCTGCTGCACTTCCTGAAGTGAAAAGTCTCCAAAAACCAGCAGGAGCTGAAAAAAAATTATAACCTGCTGTTTACTGGAAATAACTTTGGCTTCTCTGAAGACAAACCGCTAAAATATAAAGTTTTAAATGGCTAAATTGGACGGATCGCGTTTGTATCTTGTCCATTGTAAACAAGGAGCGCAGTTGACGTGAGTCTGTGAGTGACGTCATAATCGCGCGACGGGAAACCCCGTATTTATCATGTGAAAAAAAGGCGCTAATTTTAAACTGTTTTTTGAGAGGAATTTTAATTAATTTCACATTCAGGGGCGGATCTAGAAAAATATCTATGGGGTGGCAAGAGGGTGGCAAGGTTGTTTCAGGGGGTGAAAACACCCTCCCCCTCCACACACATACACACACACATACAGTACATATATATACAGTATACAGGTAGTCCTTAACTTACGATGCCCCCGACTTACGACCGCATCTCATTATTTAAAAAAAAAACTTTTTTTAATAATAAATAAATAAATGTACAGTACTGTACAGTTACCAAGCACTTTCTATCCTATCACAGTTAAGGAGTGAGTTAAATTGTCTCCCTCCTCCCTAGCAGGCTCCATTCACATAAAAGGAGCTAGCTCTTTTTATGTGAAAGGGAGACAATTCAACTCACTCCTTCATCTTTAAGAACTGTGTTATGATAGGCTAAGTGCTTGGTAACTGTACAGTACTGTACATCTATTTATTTATTTAAAAAAATATATATATTTTTTTGTATGTGATCCTACTTACGAATTTTCGACTTATGAACGGCCCGTAGGTACGGAACTCGTTCTTAAGTCGGGGACTACCTGTATATATAAATAAAATGATGCAATGTAAAGGGAGAGACATGAAACAGCCAAAGTACAAGCAGCAGAAATACAAGTGTGTTCAGTCCTCTTTTCATTTAATTTCTCACTTCCCGCCACTCAGTCAGAACTTGACGTCTTGAGTCAGTTGTACATTGTGCTTCTTCTTCTTTAAATGTATTGGCAGTTGGCAAGAAAGTTAGGTGAGCATTACCGCCACCAACTGGTAAGGAGTGTGGACCAAATGACTACATTGTGCTGCATTCAATGTTGTCGGAAAAAAGATGTTCACGTTCGTAATGTCCAGCTGGGGTGGCAAACAGGGTTGCAAGGCTCTCTGTTGGGGTGGCAACTGCCACCCCATGCCACCCCAGTAGATCCGCCCCTGTTCACATTGATTTAGCAAAAACGATCAGAGGTCAATCTTAATATATATACAAGCCCAAAACCAGAAAAGTTGGCACGTTGTGGAAATCGCAAATAAAAACAGAATACAATGACTTGCAAATCTTTTTCAACCTATATTCAATTGAACACACTGCAAAGACCACATACTTAACGTTCGAACTGGTAAACTTTGTTATTTTTTGCAATTATTAGCTCATTTGGAATTTGATGCCTGCAACATGTTTCAAAAAAGCTGGCACAAGTGACAAAGAAGACAGAGAAATTTGAGGAATGCTCATCAAACACTTATTTGGAATATCCCACAGGTGAACATGCAAATTGGGAACAGGTGGGTGCCATGATTGGGTATAAAAGCAGCTTCCTTGACATGCTCAGTCATCCACATAGAAGGATGGGGCGAGGGTCACCACTCTGTGAACAAATGCGTGGGCAAATTGTCGAACAGTTCAAGAACAACTTTTCTCAACGAGCTATTGCAAGGAATTTAGGAATTTCACCATCTACGGTCCGTAATATCATCAAAAGGTTCAGAGAATCTGGAGAAATCACTACACGTAAGGGGCAAGGCCGAAAACCAACATTGAATGCCCGTGACCTTCGATCCCTCAGGCGGTACTGCATCAAAAACCGACATCAGTGTGTAAAAGATATCACCACATGGGCTCAGGAATACTTCAGAAAACCACTGTCAGTAACTACAGTTCGTCGCTACATCTGTAAGTGCAAGTTAAAGCTCTACTATGCAAAGCAAAAGCCATTCATCAACAAGATCCAGAAACGCCGCCGGCTTTGCTGGGCCCGAGCTCATCTGAGATGGACTGATGCAAAGTGGAAAAGTGTTCTGTGGTCTGATGAGTCCACATTTCAAATTGTCTTTGGAAACTGTGGACGTCGTGTCTTACGGACCAAAGAGGAAAAGAACCATCAGGACTGTTATAGGCGCAAAGTTCAAAAGCCAGCATCTGTGATGGTATGGGGGTGCATTAGTGCCCAAGGCATGGGTAACTTACACATCTGTGAAGGCACCATTAATGCTGAAAGGTACATACAGGTTTTGGAGCAACATATGCTGCCATCCAAGCGACGTCTTTTTCATGGACGCCCCAGCTTATTTCAGCAAGACAATGCCAAGCCACATTCTGCACGTGTTACAACAGCGTGGCTTCGTAGCAAAAGAGTGCGGGTCCTCCCCTGGCCTGCCTGCAGTCCAGACCTGTCCCCCATTGAAAATGTGTGGCGCATTATGAAACGTAAAATACGACAACGGAGACCCCGGACTGTTGAACAACTTAAGCTGTACATCAAGCAAGAATGGGGAAGAATTCCACCTGAAAAGCTTCAAAAATTGGTCTCCTCAGTTCCCAAACGTTTACTGAGTGTTGTTAAAAGGAAAGGCGATGTAACACAGTGGTAAATATGTCCCTGTGCCAACTTTTTTGCAATGTGTTGCTGCCATTGAATTCTAAGTTAATGGTTATTTGCAAAACAAAATAAAGTTTCTCCGTTCGAACATTAAATATATTGTCTTTGCATTCTATTCAGTTGAATATGGGTTGAAAATGATTTGCAAGTCATTGTATTCTGTTTTTATTTGCGATTTGCACAACGTGCCAACTTTTCTGGTTTTGGGCTTGTATATGTTGTGCCATTTTATGGAAAGCTAAAAGATGATGTCAGTGGAGCTTGAATAAATCTAAAATATTCCACAGTTGTCTATTAATTTTTTTCTCAAACATTTTACAAAATATTTGACTGTTAAAACTTCATCAGATTATCGTTGTTTTGTTATTTGGTCCATATTTCCGCCATTAATTACATTACAAAGCACAATTTATAGCTTTCAGAGTAATGCAAAAACGTGTTTTTTAATAATGACTGGTTTGCTTTGGACAGAAATGCCACTGTTAGTTTAAAACAACAGAATCAAAAGGCTAGGATTACTAAATTAAATTGTTAACTAAAATGTAAAAATCGATATATATGAAAAGTGACATTATTTGAGTAATTTAGTTTACAGTCTGTGTAAGCCTTAAGGTTTAAAAAGAAGTCAAAACTTTCAGTCTTAATTATGGAAACTTGAATAAATGAGAGCCTTCTTCACATGTATTAAATGTAATAATGTCTTATTTTTCCTTTTAACCTGCTGTGAGTCAAGAAGTCACTTCACTCTCTGGTGGTCGTGTTTTGGCAGATGATCCAGCACTATGGCCAAAAGACTTGAATGACAAAGAACGATGCTCTATTGTCCAAAAAGGACCTGTTCAGCTAGATATCGACTTCCCTAGAAATCCAGATGGATGCAGATTTATATCACAGTATTACCACATGGTAATGAAAAATGGAGAGAAAAAAATTGCACGATCCTGGCTAGTCTACAGTAGAGCACACAACTCAGCTGTATGTTTTTCTTGTACTCTTTGGAAATGGCAAAACCCAACTGAGTTCCAGTGGTTATAGTGACTGGAAAAATATCCAGCATGAGAAGTGGGGCAGCCCCAACCCCACCCCCCTGAGGACACGTGGCCTTATCAGAACCATGATGCTGATAAGACGCTGTACCATCTTATCAGAACTTTTGGAACCTTCTGGAGTGTCTATGGACAACTCACCTCCTTTGTTGACCTCTATGCATACATGTATTATGTCATCGTTTGTTGCTGATTTGTGTTGTAAGGTCTTTTTTTGCATCTTTTACACTGTTTCCCAGCAAGGACATGGTGTGAGACATGACTTTTTTTTTTTTTTTTGGCTTCCTCCACTCCCGTGTTCTCTTTTTCTCATCTGCCTGTATGTTATATGCAACAGGTATACTGTATCTTGTAAATGAGTCTTCAAGGCTCATTGGGAACAAACCTGTATAAATAAACACATTATTATAAACATATTATTATAAAAATGGCTTTTAGTTGTAATGTATATCAATTCACACAAACACTCCATTTGTTTGTTCCTGGCACGGCACCTCTGTCAAATTTAGAACCTATTGTGGCCCGCGAGTCAAAAAGGTTGTTCACCCCTGCACTGCACTGGACAGCAACATTTATACTCTGAAGAGGACGTCTGGTTAGAGGAGGAGGGAGCCATTCAGACAGATGGAGGACTATTGCGTACAGAAACATTAATTTAGGTGGACTTTGCTGAATTTGTTTAGGGACAACAGGTATGCAATAGGCTACCATGCTGTGGTTCTCCTTATTATACTCATCTGTGCAAACAAGAGAATTAGCATTTAATTAAAGTGAAAAAACTAATTGTGGGCGATGATGTTAATACATTAGAGATAAATATTTAAGCTCTTTTTTTAAGTTTGTTTTCTGGTAAAAATCAATGGCTGTCCTTTGAAAACACAGAACTGGAACGACTTAAATTTATCTTTATAACATTTTTATAACATTTTTCTACAAAAATAAAAAATGCTGGTGGCCTTTTAGGGTTCCATTCAATAATTATGAAAATAAAATAAATGTAACTTTAACACTTCAGTTTATGCTTTAAACTAGATATTTACCAATATTCAACATTAGAGTTCACAATAAATCCGATAAACAAAAAAATTGTTTACATCAGGAAAATGCTATTTTAATATATTGTGGGGGGGGGGTCTACAATCACCATTTTAGATGTTGCTGATGAAACAACTGATGGTAAATTTTATGTTGAAGTCAGCATCTTTTACAGATCAAAATCTTACAAACAAAAAAGTGTTGATCTCATTTGATCCATTTCACAGTTTCATTTTGTATGCATCATGACAGAAACTTTTTATGCACTTTGTTGACAAGGAAGAAGAATCTAATGTTCAAACATAAGATACAACACAATGCTGTCAGAAGCTTCCAGCCACTCATCATGAACGGTCAGAATATTTTTGACAACTACAATTTATTCCACAAGTTCAAAGAGTTTTAAAAAACAAAAAGAATTTTCTGTGGATTTTCTCCAATTCCCACAAGGTCAAAACTGTACATACATACTCAAATATATCTACACACCCCTACTAATTTTTGGTTAGTTGGTTAGTGTCCCCTTCTTCAAGCTCCTGGTAGATTTACAGTATGTCTGATCTTTAACCACTTGTCTTTTTCTTGGTAGAATTCATTTAAATTAATTGGTGTCCTGACATAGGCCCGGCTGTAAATTACAGTCCACTGATTTTCAATGTAAATGCTTAAACCGAAAAGTTTCAGCCTTAAAGCTTAACTGTGGATATTCATGTGCCGATTCAAATGACTCTTACTCCCATAACTTTTCCCACATGTCTTGCAGAAATGAGGTCTCTTTTTATGTATGCGCAGTGTGTGCTTTGAAAGAGCAGCCTTTTCAGAGAAGGTTTTTCCACAAGCTTTACAAAAGAATGGTTTGTCTTCTGAGTGATTTTTCTCGTGTTTTGATAAATGACTGCTCCTACTGAAACGTTTACCACAGGTTGTACAGGTGTAGGGCTTCTCACCAGTATGACTTGTCACGTGTCGCGATAAATGACTCCTGCAACCAAAACCTTTCCCACAGGTTTGACAAAGAAATAACTTTTCTCCAGTGTGAATTTTTGTGTGTCGACTTAAATGGCTATGGCTGTTAAATTTTTTACCACAGGTCTTGCATGAATGTGGCTTCTCTCCAGTGTGGATTATTGTGTGTTTCTTGAAAGCAGGTCGGTCAGAAAATCTTTTCCCACAAGTTTCACAAAAGTAGGGCTTCTCACCAGTGTGAGTTCTGGTGTGGATCAAAAAACCACTTCCAAATCTGAAAACCTTTCCACATGTTTTGCAAGAATATGGTGTTTCATCTGTATGAGTTCTCATGTGAACCTGCATATTACTTTTACTTCGAAAACTTTTCTGACATACAGTGCAGGAATATGGTCTCTCACCTGTGTGAGTAATGTGATGTCGCTTCAGTAAACTGGCCGTATGAAAGGTTTTTCCACAAATGTTACATTTTAACAACCCATTACTGGTTTTAGAGCTTTCTTCCTGATCTCGGCTCTTCGCTTCAAAAACAGTGTCTTTTCTATTTGATTCTGTTTTTTTGTTAGAAGTTTCTTTATCAGTTTGACTCACTATACAGGTCTTCTGTTTTAAAACCAGCAGTTCTTCCTCCTGACTGATGCAGAGCTCTTTGTGTTCCTCTTTAATCTGTGAAGGTTCTGATTCTTCAATTTCTATATTAATCCAAGGAAATTCTGGTTCCTTAAGTTCCTCTTTAATCAGTGGAAGTTCTGGTTCCTTTAGATCTTTTTTAATCTGTGGAGGTTCTGGTTCTTCATTTTCTATTTTAATCCAAGGAAATTCTGGTTCCTTAAATTCCTCTTTAATCCCTAGATCTTGTTTAATCTGTGGAGGTTCTGGTTCTTCAATTTCCAGTTTAATCCAGGGACGTTCTGGTTCCCTAAATTCCTCTTTAATCCGTGAAGGTTCTGGTTCCTCAAATTTCTCTTTAAATTCCTGAGATTCTGGCTCTCTCTGGTCCATCCTGGAGTTGCTGTCCTGGTTACAAAGCTGCTGCTCAGTACAAATCTCCTTACAAAGAAAATGTGGGAGTTCTGGGGAAAGAAGGAAAAAAAGCAAGAGATAAAATAAAACATTTTACAGATTTGAGTGAAATTTTAAGTCTGCAAATGAGAATTAACAAATGAAGGGATTAAAGCAAAAACTTTTTTTTTTGACAAATGTTTTCTTTTCTAAACCTTTACTTGTGTAAAAGTTATTTCTTCTGAGTCACAGCTTTGTCCCAGTTCTCACACAGGCACATTTATTAACAAACAGCTGTAACTCTACAAAATAAATGTCTAAAAAATTAACTATTTACATACATTACTTTATTTTTCAGACATTTATTTACATATATTAAATAATAATCCTATTCAGCTGAGGGCAGCTGTGGCTGAGAGGCTAGAGAAGTCTCCTCCAATGGGAGAGTTGGGGGTTTGATTCCACCAGATGCTGAAGTGTTCCTGTGCAAGACATCAAACTCCTCATTGCCTCTGATGTGTTTCCCTTCATTGTATGAATGTGATAAAGTACTGATTAGTCTTTGTACAGACCTAGTAGAGTGCTGTATGAATGGGTAAATGAGGACACAGATTATGTTGTAAAGAGCTTTGAGTGTCTTGATAAGATAGAAAGGTGCCTTCATGCTAGTCAGCGTGTTTGTGAACTGTAGTAAATAGGGGTGTAACAGTATGCTAAAATCACATTTCGGTTCAGTTCAGTTTCAATGAGGGCTCGGTTCGGTTAATTTTCGGTACAAAAAAAGACAAAATAAAGACTTACAAAATGTTTATTTTTAAAATATGCCGAGTAAACAATACGTTTGTATAAAAATAAATAAAAGCGACCCATTTGGATGATATTTTAAATAAACGGAACTTTTTACAATAAATAAACTATACTAACAATTAGGGATGTAACACAGGGTATATACAGAAATTCTTAAGTTAAATTTAATACCTTTTAATACCATCACAATATTTTTTAATACCATTAAAAATATGGTTTTCAAACATTCACTGAGCTGTAACCGTAGCGGCAACCTGTTGTACTTCAGTTCAGAGCAACTAATTGTAAAGTGATAGATTACTGTGATTTCCTTCCTAAATTTTGGTAGTAAATGTAGTTTTATAACAATTACTGGATACATCAATTTGCTTCTTGCCTCAAGAAAAGCACTGACCTATTTGTTATTTAAATCTAACCCAAGACAAAAAGTTTCATTGTTCCCACACATAACATATCTCTAATGGCAAACAAAAAACTGTAAACTTGAAAACAGAACAGTTTAGTTAAAATAATTCAACACTGAACACATGCACAATTCAAAAAGAGAGGGAGAAAAATAATGATATTTTTCATCCTGAAAGTCGCAGTTTTTTGCATAATTTACATGCCTTGCAACTTATAGGCTGAAGTGACATATTTATGGCTTTTCCCCCATTTTTATAAACCATTTTCTGACTGATACAGGACAGTTTTCATTCATTCTGACTGGAAAAAAAAAAGCAATACTTGATGGCCACAGAGTAGTAATAGTTGTATGGCATGCTGTTGGCTGTTGTATCATGTAATAGGAAAACGTGCCTAATGCCTATACATAATGACAAATTAAAAAAAGTTCAAGACAAAAACAACTGGACTTTATTTATTATACTATACTTTATACTTTATTGTTTTTCTTTTGCACTTTTTAGAATTTACCATGTCCTGGATGACTGATAATCTTCACCAGCTATTAATGACTCAATCGGCCTGCCATATTACCCCCATTCTGCTCTCTGCTTGGAACCTTCAATCCAGCTGCACTGCCCCGGCAAAATGCAGCTAATTTGACCATTAAAGTGCATTTATTAAGAAAATGTTACACTGAGACACACCTTTGCTATAATTTCAAGCAAACAAATAATTGTTTAGGTGCTTTTCTTGTTAAATGACGGAGAAACGAGCCATATTCCTCTTTCCTGTTTCTTTTTACAGACATGACAAAAAGCACCTCGCCTCGGCCAGTTGTAGGTGCGAACGCGCTCTGCGCACACTGACCGACGATATGACATCATTGTTTTAGCACAGGTCATACTCGGAACATAAAATTAGAAAAGATAAATAAATTCACAGACATATTTTTAGCCGACAGAACGAGAAAAATATAGTTGTGTAGGTTTGAAAAAATAATTAATACCTCGTCAGATGACGTTTATTACTTTTTAATACTTTTTAATGGCCTTAATTTGTGTTAATTTTATTTACTACCTTTTAATACCTTTTACAACCACGCGGATACCCTGTAACATACACGTGGGTGTACCGAACCGTTTCGGTACTGGATTGTAAGTTGCTTTAAAAAAAATTATAATAATTTTGTTTGATATTCTGTAGCAGGTTAGCCCATCAGTGAGAGCTCAGTAACATGACTGCAGCATCACACACTGGACATGTGGAAATGTGTTTCCATGAGGTTTTCAAACATAAAGCTCTCTTTTAAAAGTGTACCCCATGCGAAAAGAAAACTAATAACATATTGAAGTTAATAAGTTTGATATTTATATGGGTTGAAAATAGCCCTGTGAGAAATTCATAGTGAATTTAACAAAAAGGAAAAAGTTCATAGAATTAAAATTTAAATAGAAGTTCAAATTATTTCATCCTGAAAGAACTCTGCCTAACTACTGTAGCTCATTTATAACATTATAGGGTTAAACTCAAAGCAGTCTCCTCAGATAAATAGTACAGGTAGTCCCTGACTTACGAACGAGTTCCGGACCTACGGGCCGTTCGTAACTCGAAAATGATGTGTCAAATCATATACAAATAAAAGAAATAATATTTTTTATGAATAAATAAATGTACAGTACTGTACAGTTACCAAGCACTTAGCCTATCCTAACACAGTTTTTAAAGATGAAGGAGTAAGTTGAATTGTCTCCCTTTCACATAAAGGGAGCTAGCTCCCTTTATGTGAATGGAGCCTGCTAGGGAGGAGGGAGACAATTCAACTCACTCCTTAACTGTGTTAGGATAGGCTAAAGGCTGGTTTATACTTCTTGTCGCACGTCTTTTACCCCCCCCCTCCCCCCCGTTGAGTGAAAAAAAGTTGCGCAACTTCCATCTGCACTCCCGCTGCGATCACCCGGTGACAGCTGTCTTGTACATGGCCCCCTGTCAGAACTCTCGAACGATCACATTAAGGAGGAGGTACTTCCGGTTCCGGTTCTGTGAGGTGCGGACGTGGGGAATGAGCTACTGCTGAAAAACTCTATACTTGTGCGTGAGTATTATGATAAAGCTTTGGTAAGTCCATATTTATTTAAATAAACTATATAACTAAATGTAAGATCATTTAAAAAGGTATTAAAAATTTGATAACCGATCTTTTCTCCCCCCATTATTTCCACAAACTGGACGTGGAAACGTCGGAGAGCCTTGAGTTGTTTATCGACGATTATTTTGAAAGGTTTGTCATGAGCGACCCTAATGTAACATCCGGTGCGGGTAGCGATTCGGCTAACACGAGCGGTAGCGGTGGCGAGTCGAAGCCGAATGCTAAACGGTACCGAGAGGGAAGCTCAGATAGCGTTTCGGAACCTTCGGTGGATAATTCAGGCTTCGTGACGATTCTGGAGTCAATTGATAAAAAGTTGTCTAGCTTGGACGCCCGGCTGGCGTTAGTTGAGGAGCTACAGAAGGAAGTAATGGGGTTGAGACAATCACTGGAGTTCACCCAGGAACAGGTAGCATCTCTAGCTAATGAAAACATTGAGCTAAAGGTAACAGTTGGACAGCTTAAAGATCAGATGTTGCAACTTTCCGGGGATAATAAAAAATTTAAAGAGTCAGTATTAGATATCCAAGCCAGAAGTATGCGGGATAATGTTATTTTCTCTGGGATTCCGGAGGGGGCGGAGGAAAATCCGGAGGCCTTGGTTCGGGACTTCTTTCAAAAACAGCTAAAGTTGCCGAGTGAAACCATTAAAGCAATTACTTTTCATCGAGTTCACCGCCTCGGTGCTAAACGGCCTGGGAACACTAGACCGCGCCCGATAATAGCTAAATTCGAACATTATAAACAAAAGGAACAGGTTAAAAGCCGAGGTAGGGAACTACGTGGGACACATTTTAGTATGAACGATCAATATCCTGCAGAAATCCTGAGCAGAAGGAAAGTACTATTCCCGATAAGAAAGAAAAATATAAGCGAAGGAATAAGAGCTAACATCTCCGTGGATAAACTCTATATAAACGGTCAGCTGTTTAGAGATCCAGAAACTACTCCTTGGCTTTATTAGCCATATGATCAAGGTAAGAACTATATCGGTTGCTAATATTGATTAATATTATTAAATATAGTATTTGTTAATATTACTTACCAGATATATTTAATTTTTTTTTCAGCACAGCTCGGTGGTGGGACACACTCAGATAGTGGTGATACACAAGGTGGGATGACACTTGATGTGGTAAGAGGGTGTTTTTGTTGTTTTTTCTTATCTGAATTATGTTTCCATGTATATCATTTCTCTTTGTTTTCTTGTCTATATTTTTCTAACTCAACAATTATCAGCGCACAAGCACAAGGGTTCACACACGTCTTTGTATATCCATACAATTACTTTATGAATGAAAACTTCCCTGATTCATTTTCAAAAGAAACAGCAATTACTTTATTTAAAAATCATATATAGTTATTCATTAAGGGATATGTTTTTGTCTGGATATATTACTATCTTATATATTTCAGATAATGGGTGTGGTTTAGCTATATTATCATTAGCACAGGTATGGGTACCTTAGGGTTTGTCACATGGAACATTAATGGAGCCGGTAGCCAACGTAAAAAATATAGAATTTTTAACCAGATTAAAAGATTAAAGGCAGATGTTGTATTACTCCAAGAAATTCATAAATTGGCCTCAACTGTGGAGGAGCTTAAATCTTCAGAGTTTCCTAATGTATTCTCAGCATGTTATAATTCAAGACAAAGAGGGGTGGCAATTTTAATACATAAAAATGTTAACTTCACAGTATTAGATCAGGTTATAGACCCGCACGGTAGATATATAATATTAAAGTTATCAATATTTAGACAAAATTATTGTATTGTTAGCATATATGGACCGAATGTAGACGACGCAGCTTTTTTTCATGATTTTTTTTCCACCCTATCAAATCACATGGATTCCTCACTGGTGATGGGAGGTGATCTCAACTTTGGTTTAGATGACAAATTAGACAGACTGAATGCAGCGGGAACTCAACGCAGTTGGCAATCTATAAATATAGTTAAACAGTATATGAATGATTATGGGCTCTGCGATGCATGGCGTTGTTTTCACCCTGATAGCAAAGAATATTCATTCTTTTCACATGTGCATCACTCATATTCTCGTCTAGATTATTTCATAGTAAGCAATTCATTGATGACAAACATTTCAGACACTAAGATACACCCTATTGCTGTCAGCGATCATGCACCAGTTACTGTAAATTTAGATTTAAAAAAAACAACAACAAAAAATATAAATTGGAGATTAAATACATCACTGCTACAAGAAGAAGAATTTTTGCAATATTTTAAAAAAGAATGGGCATCGTATCTAGAGTTTAATGACTTGCCAGGAACTTCAGCATGTACACTTTGGGAGGCTGGGAAAACAGTCATGAGAGGTAAAATAATATCCTATTCAACAAATAAAAAGAAAAAAGAAAATAAACGTATTGATGAATTAGAGAAATCCATTAAATTGTTAGAAGGTCTACAAGGTGAGGAAACACAGCAAAAGCTACGCAAATTAAAATTAGAACTAAATGAATATATTGATAAGAAAAATAAATTCTTGATACAAAGACTTAGATTAGATCATTTTGAATACGGTAATAAATCAGGGAACTTTTTAGCTAATCAACTCAAATTAAACAAAGAAAAAACATCTATATATGGTATTAAAGATGAAAATGGAAATATATTTTATGATGAGGGAAAAATAAACGATGTTTTTAAAGATTTCTATAAAACTCTATACACTCCACAAATAAATCCATCTAATGAGGATATTAATGAATTCTTGGAGAAAGTAACACTTCCAAAACTAGATATTAGTCAGTCATCAAAACTAGACTCACCATTAACATCAGATGAGCTCCATGAAGCAATTAAAAGCATGCCTAATAAGAAATCTCCAGGTCCTGATGGCTATCCAGTGGAATTCTATAAAGAATTCTGGGATATACTGGAACCGATATTCTATAGAGTGCTACTTGAGTCAGAAGGAAATGGCAGGCTACCAACACATATGAATTCAGCTAACATTAGTCTCTTATTAAAATCAGGCAAAGACCCAGTATTACCTACCAGTTATCGTCCAATCTCTCTTATTAATGTAGATGTTAAAATAATTTGTAAAGTCTTATCAAAAAGACTAGAGAAGATAACTCCTGTTATTATACATCCAGACCAAACCGGATTCATAAAGGGAAGACACTCGAACACAAACACTCGCAGATTATATAATGTAATAGAGTATTCGTATTTTAAAAATATTGAAACAGCTATTTTTTCTTTAGATGCTGAAAAAGCATTCGATAGAGTAAATTGGAATTTTTTATTTGCTACCTTAAATAAATTTGGTTTTGGGAATTACTTCATTAACTGGTTAAAAATATTATATAGTTCACCAACAGCGTGCGTCAGGACAAATAATCAATTATCTTCAAGCTTCTGTTTACAGAGGGGCACCAGGCAAGGTTGCCCACTTTCACCAGCATTATTTGCTATTTTTATTGAACCTTTAGCAGCAGCAATAAGGCAAAGTGCTGATATTAAAGGAATAAAGGGTCGAAACATAGAACATAAAATTAGTCTTTATGCTGATGATGTTTTGCTTTTTCTTGAGAACTCGGGAAACTCAATATCTAATGTTATCAAGTTAATAAACTCATTCTCAAAAGTTTCTGATTATTCTATAAACTGGACAAAATCTACAGTTCTTCCAATAAATTGCGTGTTTAATAATTCTCTTAATGAAAGACTGCAATCAGGTAACATTAAATATTTAGGTGTTAATATCTCTCCTAAATTAGAGGATTTAATAAAATTAAATCATATCCCATTATTAAAGAAAATTGAAGACGATCTTACTAGATGGAGATCTCTACCCATATCACTTATGGGAAGAGTTGCCTCAGTAAAAATGATGGTGCTGCCGAGAATAAATTATTTATTCTCAATGATTCCAAATAAACCTTCAACTGAATGGTTTAAGTCCCTGGACTCTTCTATATCTAAATTCCTTTGGAAAAATAAAACTCCACGTATTAGTTTAAAAACATTACAGAAATCTAAAGATACCGGAGGATTAGAACTTCCAAACTTTTATTACTACTATTTAGCCAACAGGTTACAATATATATCAAAGTGGTTAAAACCGAATGCACTAGATGAAACTTGGATAGATATAGAACAAACTTTATGTAATAATATTAGGATTTCAGATCTACCATTTATCAGTACAGATTTAAAAAGACATGTCTGCTTTAAGAGCATCAATATTGGCTCATCTCTGACAGCATGGTGGGAGTATCTGAAAATGACAAAGTCTTCACTACTCCCATGTAGACATACACCTCTCTGGAACAATCCTGACATTCAACAAGAAAATAATGTTAAATTTCTCAGGTTGGAGAATGAAAGGTATTGAATGTCTGGAACACATATTTGAGGGTATAGACCAGGGGTGTCAGAGTCAAATACACCAAGGGCCAAAAAAAAAAATTTGCTACAAGCCAAGGGCCGGACTGGTTCAATGTTCATATTGAAATGATTTCACATAGCCTGTTGAACCAAGACCTAACAGACTGTCTATTATTTAAGGATTAAATTAATAAAACAATATTTTCTTATGGATCTGTCAGTAATTTCAAGTGAAAACATTTTTTAACAGGCAAACAGCAAAAAATTAAATTGTTTAAAAAATATATATATATATGTTTCTTAATATCAAGATAAATGCATGAATAAAAGTGCATGCATTATAAACTGAAAATGCATTATTGTGCAGCTCTATGATCCTTCTGATCACCACTTTCAAATAGGAAAATAAGAAAATAAATCAAATCAGTTGTATTCTTTCTCATGGCTCTGTCCCCGAGTCCATTCAACTGAAAAGTAAATATAAATAAATAAAATACAATAAAATAAAATACAAAAATCTATGGCACACAGCCAAAACAATACTTCCTTCAAAGAAAAATCACGTCTTGTAGAAACAAATGTAAAAATTTAACTGAATTAAAAACTGAAAATGTGTTACTGCTCTGTGATGCTCACTTATCTGAGGCTGATACTTGGAGGTGCCTCATCTTTTGTACAAGTTCATCAATGTTTGGGGTTAGGCTCTGAGCTGAGGAAGTCCTCAGGATTGATTACCTCCATGAACATGTAGTCTGCCTCCCACCTGGCTTGAAACCCCTGTTCTCTGTGTCCACCTTACGTTTAGCCATTTTAGAGGAGGGGTGCAAATGTAGCTGAAAGTTGATCTCTGCTCTGACTGCTGATGAATAATGAAGCCACTTGTGCAAGCTGAAGTGACTTCACGAGCTACCTGCCTAAATAAAGGTTGAATGATTAGGCATACAGCTGTCTTGTGACTTTTTATTAATATACTGTACTTTTTTATGATTGTTTACTGTTGGCTGCAAGTATGAAGCTGTGAAATCCTTCATTTTCTACAGCTGATAGCTGTTGGTCATTAATTATGATGAAGTTCAGCAACTTCTCTGCTTCAGCTGTGTGTTTTTATTGTTCAGTCTGGGAGTATTGTCCCTCCTACGAGATTATCAGGTCGGTGTAGACGCGGTTGAGCAAGAAAAAAAACACAGCTGAAGACATGAGCTCGAATGAGGGACAGGCTGAATGATCCGAGACCGGGACGCGCGGCTGGGTCCTGCTGCTCGGTTCAGCGAGAGTGTCGTCTCGCTCAACTAACTGGAGCGCGGTTTAAAGTGGCGCTGTGGCTCTGCAGACCTTGCACGTTGCTGTCTTATGGTATTTAGTGTAAAATACATCCACACAGCGGACATGTTACGATGAACAGTTGGCTAACTGTTAGCTAAAATGTTACTCACCGAGTCTGCACGTTGGAGCTGCTGGCTGCAAACTATGGAATGGATTTCCTGAATTTGAGGCGGGTCTCATTACTCTGGGTTCATGAGACACGACTCCGTTCCGAAAATCCATTCCATAGTTTGTTCGACTCCGTGCCGTGTACAAAACACCAGCGGGCAGCTGTGGCTTGCGGGCCGGATCTAATAGTTATTAAATATCATCCAAAGGGCCATAAATAATTGTTTCACGGGCCGGATCTGGCCCGCGGGCCGGCACTTTGACATATGTGGTATAGACTTTATTCCATTTAATAAATTAATAATACAATATGGCATTGATAATAAATATTTCCTACAATACCAACAAATTAAGTCAATTGTAAAAAAGAAATTTAAGCTTAATAAAACAGTGTTGGAAACACCAACATGTGTGTTAGAGTTTATTAATTTTCAACCACCCAAATTATTATCTAAAATATACAAAAAATTGTCTAGAATCGATGACTCGATAGCACTACCTGTTGAAAAATGGGAGTCAGATTTATCAATCAACTTTGAACAAAAAATTTGGTCTCAAGTATGTTCAAATACTTTTAAATTGACTAGAATCTCCAATTTACAATTAATACAATATAAGGTTCTCTATAGAGTACATTATACAGGTCAGCGAATGTTTAAGATGGGCTTTATACCATCTAACAAGTGCTCACAGTGCATAAGTAATACACCTGATGATTATATTCACGCGCTCTGGTTCTGTCCACCCGTTCAGAGGTTCTGGGTACAGGTATGTGAAGACTTGTCTAAATGTTTGAAATTTAATATCCCACTCTCTCCATCTGTTTGCTTATTGGGTATCTTTGAAGATGTTATACTAGAAAAAAATACATCCTATATGCTTTTCACTGCCTTATGCATCGCAAAGAAAACCATACTCGTAAATTGGAAAAATAAAAATAATCTTAGCATTAATCAGTATAAAAATCTTCTGTTAGATCATATTAGTCTTGAAACAGCATCTGCCGACACATTGGATCAATCTATTTGGCACTCTTTGATCGGTTCCGTTACGTAGTGAGGGTGGGGGGTCTGGGATGTGGCCTTGTGGGGCATTGGGACTGGAGGGGGGGAGGTTGGGGTTTGGGGCGCCGGGGGGTTGGGGCTGCTTGGGCGGGGAGGACCCTGTCTTCGACCTGGGGAGGACCGGGGGGGTTCTGGGGGATATCTGCTAGGGGCGGCATGCGGGCCCTCGGGTGGTCGGTGGCGGCAGTCATGGGTCGCCGGTCGGTGACCCGGCTGTGCTGGGGTGGTTTCGGGGCGGGCGCCGGGGGCTTGGGACTCTGGGGACGTGTCGTCCCCGGGCTTGGGCCTGGTGGGGATCGGGGGTCGTGGGCTCTGGTGGGCGGGTCGCCGGGCATGGGTTGACTGGCGCTCTGGTGCCCGGCTCTGGCCGGGGGCCCTCGGCTCGCTGGTGGGTTGGGGGTTCATATGCTGGGGGGTGGGTGTCTGGGGGCGTGACTGGTGGCCAATGGGAGGGGGCGGGCAAACCCAGCCTGGGTGTCTAATGTGTTATGTGTTCTGAAAGTTGTTAATATGAAGGGTGGGTGTAGTATTTCTTCTGGGGTGGGGATTGAGTGGATGTCCTTGATGATGGTCTTGGACTATGCTTGGCCGTTGTGCGGGCCCTGGTTGGGGCCTGTTCTTGGTGCTTCCTGGCTCTGTCGGCGGTTGGGCGGGCGCTCTTGGCCGTGTCGTCCATGTGGGATTTTGTGTCCTCTTGGACGGCGGGCTGACTGCGGTTCGCAGGGGTCACGGCGGCCCTGGTGGGTGTGGGCTGTTGGTTCTGCTGTTGGCGGCCCTCGGGGCCGTGTCCCTCTCTGGTCTTGGCTCAATGGCCTGGCGGTCGGAGAGGTGTTTCTTTTTCCTCGCTCCTTGGGTGGACCTTGGCGAGCTGGGGGGGTACGCAGGGTCAGCGGGGGAGCTGACTCGCTGTGGGAGCACTGTTCCTGCAGATATTTTTCTCCCCATCCCTCAACACGCACCTCCGCCCTCTTCATCTTAAATTAATACATGTAGGGAATTTGAGTCTCGGGTGTGCTGCAATGGTTCTACATCTCTGTTGTTCAGAACACCTGGGACTCAATTTTATATACACTTTAGACATTCATTCATAAACTTCTTCATAAAAGTCACATATAGGGAATGGATTGAGCACTATGGCTATGGGTGGCGGGATGACACCAATCTCACCCCCATGCCTATGCTCACTCAACATTATGCATTTAGACAATTAGGGCTTGGGTTAGAGTTGGAGTGGAGGGGAAACTGGTACAATGCCAGCCTTTGCTCCTTCTCTTTCCTTTTTAAGTACACTTTAGAACAACACTCACCAACAGTACATTTGGGGACGGGGGTGTGTGTATCGGGGTCTTGATTTGTTAATTTCAATTTTATTTATTTATGTATTTATTTATATATATATATATTATTTATTTATTTTTCTCTTACCCCCCTGGTTGCCTGGCGGACATTCTGGGGGTGGGCCGTCAGGGGTTGTGCTGGGGTGTGGGGGGGTTCGGGGCCTGCGGGTTTGCCGTGGGCGGGACTGGCAGTGCGCTCCCCCTGGGGCTGCTTGGGCTCGGGTGTCCTGTCCTGTCCTGTCGGCGGGGCGCGGGGTGGGCCGGATCTTGGATGTCTGCTGCTCTCCACCCCAGAATGAATGGGCCTACCTCCTGGGTTTGGATGTGGGCTGCCCCATGTAGGGAGCAGGTACATGTCTTGGACCTGGGGGGTATAGAGTGTGCTTCGGGATTATGAATGGAGCGTGTCGTTATTGTTTGTCTTTCTATGACTGAGGGTGAGGATGAGGGTGGGTCTGAATGAGTGTGTCTGTGTATGAATGTTTAAGTGTCAGGCTGGGACTTGGACTGCCCCCTCTCTGATACTTCTGAGGCTACCTAGTGTCGCGCTCTTGCCACGTGGCCCCCTGGTGGGTGTTCCTCTGCCTGCGGGCGTGCTTGGGACCCTCACTATCTGGGGCTGGGCGCTTGGGCGTTGGTCGGCTCGGCCTGGTGGCTGCCTGGTGGGGCTCGGGTCCTCTGGTCCTGTCGGGTCTGGGCCTGAGGGGTGGGCGTCCCCGGTGCCCGAGCATCGGTGACCGGCCCTGGGGCTACGTCGGTGCAGCGGGCTCTGGCGGGGGCCTGTGTATTTGTCGCTGTTGACCCCGGGGGGTCATTGTGTGTGGTCCCTGGTGGGGTTCGTCCGGTTCTTCCCCTTGGTCGGATCTGGGGAGTGGACGAGTGGCTCGTCCTGTTCGGGTGGTCCTGGGGACTCTGGGCTCGGGGTCCTTCCTGGGGTCTTGGGCTTTGATCGCCCTTTCGTCTGTCTCGGGCTTTGGGGGGACAGATCTCTGATGCTTCACAATCGCTACTAAATGTTCTATTGGAGGAACCTTATTCACTTATGCATGCTCACAACCACACACAAATGGATGTAGGGATGTATATGTAGATATATGTAGATGGGTATATAAATGAATATAAATATATATGTATATATACTGTCTATATATTTGTAGGTATGGGTATGTTTATATATAGAAATCTAATGCAAGGTCATGAATATTATCAGTCTTTATGCTTGTATGTTTCGTTGCTGTGTTCTGTCATGTGCTTTGCAGGATTGTGGACGGAGGTTTGGTGTGTTTGCCTTGTGCTCTTTTTGTGGATAATTGTTGTTTTGTTGTCTCACTTTCTCTTTTCTTTCTTTCTCTATAAAAAAAAAAAATAATAATAATAATAATAAAAAAAATAATAATTAAAAAAAATACATATTGGAGTGAGAGGATGGCTATAAGGTGTGAAGGGAGGCCATCTATAAATGGGAAAAAAAAAAAAAGAACTCTCGAACGCGGAGGTTGCGGCTTGGAGCGTGTGATTGGTTCAAAGTTTGTGGGCGTTTCTTATTTGCGCCTTTCAGCGCAAGCTGAATTTAATTAAAATATAACTATAGAAACGCCAAAAAATAATATGTGTTGGTTGAATATATATATTAGTGTTTCTGAGTTAAATTTTTGTTAACAACTGATTACAAATCAGCTTATTTCAGAACGTAAATAACAGCGTGCACCCATCAGAGCATTTCCACCTTTCAGCGCGAGCTGAATTTCATTCAGGGGAGGGTTGTGCAGTGCGAAAACGGCTTTCCAGAAGCCGGTTTTTGTTTTTGCTTTGACATGGATAGTTTTGAAGAGAAACTCGCCGAGGCGGTCCGGTGGAAGTGCGCATGCAGTGGGAGGGAAGAGGGAGGGATCACTATAATGTATCCCCCAGTCTTTTCAAAGCATAAACACTCAAATGTGGTCGGTGACACACACGCAATTACGTCATCGCTGGGCACTCAACGGTGGGTAAAAGATGTGCGACAAGTATAAACCAGGCTTAAGTGCTTGGTAACTGTACCGTACTGTACATTTATTTATTTATTTAAAAAATATACAGTATATATATTTTTTTACAATGAGATGCGTGACGTAAGTCCAAAACGAAATAAGTCGAGGGCGTCTTAAGTCAAGGACTACCTGTATTAACTTATAATTTTTATATGAAAGTTTCTGTTAACTTAATATTTTTATTAGGGGTGCACCGATTGCAGTTTTTTGGCCCATCACAGATTTCTACAAAGTCTGACTTGCCGATTCAGATTTTGGACGATACCGATTTTGTTTTATAAGCAACACTGTTAGATGTTGTAAGGTCACAATGCGCCTTCAAATTTCAATCTTATTTTGTTGAAAAACAGAACCTTGAACAATATTCTAGAAACAATACAAACTTGTTTTAACTGGGTAGTGCTCTGAAATATAAATGAAGTTTAGACAATTGTTATTAAAACAAAAACAAAATCTGTAAAATTGGTTTCTCATGCAAGCATTGGCCGATTTCCGATTTCCCAAAATTAAGGAAATCGGCCGGCACCCCTAATTTTTATATTTGATTGTTTCTGTTCAGTGCCCTGAGACGACTTCTGTTGTGACTTGGTGCTATACAGTATAAATAAACTGAACTGAACTGACATCTTTTTTAACCCCGCCTACAAATAGAATCGGAAATCGAACTGAATCGAAATCGAAACGAAGAATCAGAACCGGAATTGCTCAAATTCAAATGATGCCCAACCCTAATCATTATAATTTTGATTAAAAATATGAGAAAAATATATACATATATATAATATATACATATATATCTCCAGGTCGGGGAGGAGGTCCTGCCCCAAGTGGAGGAGTTTAAGTATCTCGGGGTCTTGTTCACGAATGAGGGAAAACTGGAGCGTGAGATCGATAGGCGGATAGGTGCAGCGTCCGCAGTGAAGCGGGCGCTGTACCGGTCTGTCGTGGTGAAGAGAGAGCTGAGTCAAAAGGCAAAGCTCTCAATTTACCGATCGATCTACGTTCCCACCCTCATCTATGGTCATGAGCTTTGGGTTATGACCGAAAGAACAAGATCTCGGATACAAGCGGCTGAAATGAGTTTTCTCCGCAGGGTGTCTGGACTCTCCCTTAGAGATAGGGTGAGAAGCTCAGTCATCCGGGAGGGACTCGGAGTAGAGCCGCTGCTTCTCCACATCGAGAGGAGCCAGTTGAGGTGGCTCGGGCATCTGGTTAGGATGCCTCCTGGACGCCTCCCTGGTGAGGTGTTCCGGGCATGTCCCACCGGGAGGAGACCCAGAGGAAGACCCAGGACACGCTGGAGGGACTATGTTTCTCGGCTGGCCTGGGAACGCCTTGGGATTCCCCCAGAGGAGCTGCTCCAAGTGGCTGGGGAGAGGGAAGTCTGGGCCTCCCTACTTAGGCTGCTACCCCTGCAACCCGACCCCGGATAAGCGGAAGAAAATGGATGGATGGATGGATGGATGGATGGATGGAGAAAAATATATACGTGACGTATGTTCATGACGCAAAACAACTGTGCCATTTTTTTCAAAATAACCGCGATCAAAATGTTGAAACAACAGTCACAGTCCAATTTATTTTCATCAAAAAATCTTCTCATTGTCCTTGTTGGAAAATCGAGCAACTTAATGCAGTGACTAGGGCTGCAACTAACGATTATTTCAATAATCGATTAATCGGCCAATTATTTTTTTCGATTCATCGATGAATCTGCAAAGAAAAAAGTTTTAATTATCACCTCTTTATTCCAAAATTTGACTGACATATCAAATCACACAAAAAACAGGTTGCTACTAGGGCTGAACGATTAATCACATTTGCGATAATCTCGCGATATGTTAAAGTGTGATTATCTAATCGCACAGGCTGCAATTTGACTGGTCACGTGACTTGGGAGTGGGCCGGGCCGAGCCGAGCGGAACAACCGAGCAGGCATGGAGGGGGAAAAGTAAACACTACGTGCTCCAACACAATGGTTTCAGGCTCGACAGAAGTCATAAAAGTTAAAAATTTGGGTAAGTTAGCCCATGTAAACGTGTATCTGATCTTAGAGGCTGAAACACAGAGACAGCGGGAGATAAACAGAGAGCGAGCTGGTCATGTGACCGGGCCTGTTTTTGACGGTGCCCGGTTAGCAGCTAGCTCAGCAAGCTAACGTTCTGCGTGAAAAAGCGCATTCATTATCTGATTTAAAAAAACAGTTTTGTCATTAGTGATATGAATTAATACAGAACCAGTAACACACACGTTTCGTGCAAGCTGATTTTTTTAAAACTAGCTGTGTTTAAGGATTGTTAGCTGGGCTGGGCGTTTGTCGGCTCGGCCTGGTGGCTGCCTGGTGGGGCTCGGGTCCTCTGGTCCTGTCGGGTCTGGACCTGAGGGATGGGCGTCCCCGGTGCCCGAGCCTCGGTGACCGGCCCTGGGGCTACGTCGGTGCAGCGGGCTCCGGCGGGGGCCTGTGTATTTGTCGCTGTTGACCCCGGGGGGTCATTGTGTGTGGTCCCTGGTGGGGTTCGTCCGGTTCTTCCCCTTGGTCGGATCTGGGGAGTGGACGAGTGGCTCGTCCTGTTCGGGTGGTCCTGGGGACTCTGGGTCCTTCCTGGGGTCTTGGGCTTTGATCGCCCTTTCGTCTGTCTCGGGCTTTGGGGGGACGGATCTCTGATGCTTCACAATCGCTACTAAATGTTCTATTGGAGGAACCTTATTCACTTATGCATGCTCACAACCACACACAAATGGATGCAGGGATGTATATGTAGATATATGTAGATGGGTATATAAATGAATATAAATATATATGTATGTATACTGTATATATATTTGTAGGTATGGGTATGTTTATATATAGAAATCTAATGCAAGGTCATGAATATTATCAGTCTTTATGCTTGTATGTTTCGTTGCTGTGTTCTGTCATGTGCTTTGCAGGATTGTGGACGGAGGTTTGGTGTGTTTGCCTTGTGCTCTTTTTGTGGATAATTGTTGTTTTGTTGTCTCACTTTCTCTTTTCTTTCTTTCTCTCTATTAAAAAAAATACATATTGGAGTGAGAGGATGGCTATAAGGTGTGAAGGGAGGCCATCTATAAATGGAAAAAAAAAAAAAGGATTGTTAGCTTAGCTTTAGCATAGCTATTTAGATGAGGTGATGCAATTTCTCATTACATGTATTACCAAACCTGGTCGTGATGCCACGACTATTATACCATCCTTTTTATTGTCTGTTTTAAATAAAAATGTTAATTATTATGTTCAGTAATGTGAAGCTATTTAGTCATCACGTTTTGCATTCACTTAACGTTGACAAACTGGGAAAAGCTAAAACCTGCACATTGTTTTTAACTAACAAAGTGAGAAGGTTTTTCTGGTCCTCATTTTTTGCACGTGTGTGAGTAAAAGTGGAGGATGTGAATGTGTGCATTTATTTTTTTATTTTGTATTACAGGACATGCACTAAAGGATGACAGAGTGAAGAGCAATTCTCCCACAGTTGGAAGAAGGAGGCAGCAATGACTGAAGCACAGAGGGAGCTCAAACTTCCTGAACACAGCCTCATCACTGAATGTCCAAAGAAATGATTCCCAGGGTGCTAGAGCAGCTCAAAGCCATTTCTCAGGTGCTTGTCAGGTGACCATAACGCACGCTCCCTTATCCCAACCTGGCAGGATATTGAGGTGTTGGAGTCTGTTCACAAGGCTCTGCATCCTGCTGTTACTGACTATGTTTACATTATTGTTCCAAAAGCTTTTTTTTTTTTTTTACATCTAAAACATTTACTAAGAACAGATACTAGTTTATTTTGTGTTCACTGAGTTTGAATTCCCAGAACGGGTTGGTTAAAGCAGATTCTCTTTGTTTTTTGCACTTTATTTTTTATGATGTTACTAGCTGGAAAGCAGTAAGTTTAATTTTTTTTAATATCTATTTTTTTTACATTTATTTATTAACTGTCATGTGAAGTTCAGACAGTAGTTAGGAAGTTCACTTAACATGTTTACTATTATGTTTATGAAACAATAAAAAATAGAAATGGTGAAAAGAAAAGTCATACATTTGCTTGCTTTATTGTAATCTCTGCTTTAAATAAATCTGACATTGTTTATTATAAAACAGATTGATTTATTGCTTCTGATGGTTGAAAAATACTTGAGAAGGTATTAAAAAAAAAATCGCATTTTAAATCGCAATCGGAATTTAAAAAAAAAAAAATCGCAATTAGATTATTTTCCAAAATTGTTCAGCCCTAGTTGCTACTTGACTACAGTACAGTACTGTATTCTCTTAGTAAAATATTGAATTAAAAAATAAAAAGTTTGTCAAATAGCTTCAATAAAAAATGTACACAAAAATATATACAAATTTATTATTTATACCTGCACAATTTGTAGCTACTTTGTAAATGTGTCCTTGAGGGAAGAGTGTAACCTGGATTAAAGGGATTGTGACATGATTTTGTAAATTTGAATATTTGTCAGAACATATATATCTTATATCATTGAGCTCTGGTCGTTTTTGCATAATAAATTATAAATATATTAAAATTTCATTCCAATTTATGGTAATTTTTTACCATGAATTATCTGGGACACGCCCCGTGAATTTATGCAAATCTTCATGTGACGTACACGTGGGCACTGGGCATAAGGCGGAGCCTGGCTTGCCCCTTTGTTTGGTGAAAGATCGACTCTTTTTTTTTTGGTGTAACTTGAAAAATGCTGTCACGTTGTCGCGCATTTGGGTGTTCTAATATCAGCAGTGAACAAGTGAGCCTTCACAAATTCCCAAAAGATGAGAAACTTTGCCTAGAATGGAAGTACAGAGATCTTGTGACCGATGGGTTCCTACTGAGAGTCCTATGTCTGCAGCGACCATCTTACTGCCTATCAGGTACGAGCTGTTGTTTGTTTTTATTTGGGGAGAGTCTATTAATGAGAGTTTTGGATGATTTACTGTTTAAAAATGATATATGTCAGACGTGAGGTCTATCTGCCGACATCTGCTTGCTAACAGACATTAGCATAGCTACCGAGTCAACACGGGGTGCTATTTAGGTATTTTTAAATTATGTCGGCGCAATCAGGTACGATCTGTTGTTTGTTTTTAATAGAGGAGAGTCATTTAATGAGGGTTTTGGATGATTTACTGTTTAAAAATGATATATGTCAGACGTGAGGTCTATCAGCCGACATCTGCTTGCTAACAGACATTAGCATAGCTACCGAGTCAACACGGGGTGCTATTTAGGTATTTTTAAATTATGTCGGCGCAATCAGGTACGATCTGTTGTTTGTTTTTAATAGAGGAGAGTCATTTAATGAGGGTTTTGGATGATTTACTGTTTAAAAATGATATATGTCAGACGTGAGGTCTATCAGCCGACATCTGCTTGCTAACAGACATTAGCATAGCTACCGAGTCAACACGGGGTGCTATTTAGGTATTTTTAAATTATGTCGGCGCAATCAGGTACGATCTGTTGTTTGTTTTTAATAGAGGAGAGTCATTTAATGAGGGTTTTGGATGATTTACTGTTTAAAAATGATATATGTCAGACGTGAGGTCTATCAGCCGACATCTGCTTGCTAACAGACATTAGCATAGCTACCGAGTCAACACGGGGTGCTATTTAGGTATTTTTAAATTATGTCGGCGCAATCAGGTACGATCTGTTGTTTGTTTTTAATAGAGGAGAGTCATTTAATGAGGGTTTTGGATGATTTACTGTTTAAAAATGATATATGTCAGACGTGAGGTCTATCAGCCGACATCTGCTTGTTTGTTTTTAATAGAGGAGAGTCATTTAATGAGGGTTTTGGATGATTTACTGTTTAAAAATGATATATGTCAGACGTGAGGTCTATCTGCCGACATCTGCTTGCTAACAGACATTAGCATAGCTACCGAGTCAACACGGGGTGCTATTTAGGTATTTTTAAATTATGTCGGCGCAATCAGGTACGATCTGTTGTTTGTTTTTATTAGGGGAGAGTCTATTAATGAGGGTTTTGGATGATTTACTGTCTTAAAATGATAGATCTCAAACGCAATCGGACGTGCTCAAAGCCACGAGGCTCCCTGCACGTTTTTTTTAAAGCTGAATCGTAAAAGTTAATAAGTTTTCCATTAATAGAGTATACAATAAAATGATTTGAGCAAGATTAAAACTTCTACTACTTATATTGACCTTCCAAAACTGAAGACAAATTGCTTAGATCAATACTAGAAATGCTGCACTCGTCTGAGTCGACATGCTCCGCCATTATTAATTACATGCGCGTTGAGCAGCGGCTCCCCACGTGTACGTCAAATGACGGTTTTGCGGAATGCACGGAATTTTAGGGGCGTGTCCCAGAGAAATGACTATCATAACTTGGAATGAAATTTTAATATATTTATAATTTATTATGCAAAAACGACCAGAGCTCAATGATATAAGATATATATGTTCTGACAAATATTCAAATTTACAAAATCATGTCACAATCCCTTTAAAGGTGTGGATTGTTGTAACCTGGATTAACCTGGATGGGGTGGCTGTGGCAAAGTGGTTAAAGCAGTCGTCCTCCAATGCAAGAGTTGGGGGTTGGAATCCACCAGCAGTTACATGCCGAAGTGTCCATGGGCAAGACACTTAACCCCTAATAGCCTCCAATGTGTGTCCCATCGGTGTATGAATGTGAGCTAAAGCTCTGATTAGTCTCTTTAGAATGAATTGTTCAATTATCTTTGTAATCTAGTAGAGTGCTGTATGAATGGGTAAATGACAGATTGTAGTGTAAAGCGCTTTGAGTATCAATTAGATAGAAATGTGCTATATAAGTACAGTTCATTTACCATTTACCATTAAAGTGTCATTGACATGATTTTTTAACTATGCATAAAATTGCTCAACATATATATCTTGTATCATTCAACTATGTTCGTTTTTGCAAACAAAATTATGAATCAATTTAATTTTGATTTTAAAGTGATTTTAAACTTTGCGCCGTGTTTATTCACAGGAAATCCGATTACACGCGAATGCAACATCTGTGACGTAGTCTTGGGCAGAGGGCTCTGGTATTAGGTACTTTAATGGCGGACAATTTAAAACCCGACGAATTTAGCAATCTAAGTGAAGATTTGAGCTATTTGTCTTCAGTTTGGTAAGCCAAAAATAGTTCGAGTGATGGAACAAGAAACAGCAGGATCTAATTTAGGTCTGCAGCCGTATGAGACTTACCTTCAGGTGGAGTGAGGGGGGGCTCCGAGGGGTGCAGCTTTGTTGCATTCTTGACAAAGTATTTCATATTTTGGGAAAGTGAAAAGGCTCACTTGTTCACTGATGATATTAGAACACCCAAATGCAACATAACAACATTTTTCAAGTTAAAAAAACGCGAGCTGCAGACACACGCAGACTGACAAGCCCAGGGCTCTGCCCAAGACTACGTCACAGATGTTGCTTTGGCGTGTAAGATGAGAGAGTTTATATGTATTATAGCATAATTTATAGCAACTCAAGAAATGCTTTGTTTCACTTACAGTGCTAGGTTCAGGCAAATAAGTAGCCCGAAGAGCAATTAAACACACACACACACATACATATATATAAAATACTAATTACACACACTTGAGTAGATTAAATAAATTACTGTAATTCCTGTTTAAATTTAATTCATCCTGCCATACTTGGAGTGTCTTCAGACTTTGCCAGCAAATTAATAGTTGAAGCTAAATCATTAAATTATCACCAGTCTTTGTGTTAGATTTATTTATAAAACACATTTAAACACTGCTTGTACTAGGGCTGGGCCATATCATATCGTTCCCGGTTATACCGGTAAAAAAAAGCTTGCCCGGGCAAAAAAGTTATATCATGATATGCTAATTTCATGACGTAATACATCGGGGCGCCCCGCCCCCTTAACATCCGAACGCTTCAAAAGACCAAACCGAGCTGCACACTCCCCTCCACCTGTCGGTACTGGTGTAACGCTAGCTAAAATGCTAAAAACAAACAACGCATCTCAGCTGTCTCTCCCCCTACTCTGCACAGGTACAGAGAGCTCGTCCCCCCCTCCCCCCGCCCCGCGCTGCTCAGCGTGTGCAGGCTTCGTCTCTCCCTCGCTCTAAAACTGTCTGTACACACGCGCGGCTCAGCAGTCTCACACAGTCGTTCCAGAGGCAGGTTACAGATTTTAAGATTCATTTTATTTAGTTGTTAGTTGTTTTAGGAAACTACACCTGCACTTTAGTTTTTGTGGTGGATTTTGTTGATCTATATTTTGAGCAGACTTTTTCAATCTAAATAACAGATCATTTTTATTTTTTTTATTTTTATACTTTGAGACTGAATACTTTACTAAATAAAGTAATTTCGGTAAAATTACCCCTTGTTGTTTTTTAAATTTTTATATAATACTGCAAAGTAATATGTAAAGTTAATTTTGTCAAATAAATAAATGTGATTTTTTTTTGGTTATATCACGAAATGTATCGTTATCGTGATAATGCTCTGAAATATCAAGATATAATATTTGAGCCATATCGCCCACCCTTAGCTTGTACCATTAAATTAAAAATAAAAACACACACGTTCTCTGTCACAGCTAAGAAACAACAGCAGCTTCAGCTGCCAGAGACACTGACATTACGTTTTCTCACTTTGAAACAGAACATGTAGAGACTTACCTGCTGCTCTTCCTTCCTTACGACTACGTCAGGTTTGTTTATCTCTGTGGTTCTCCCGTGTCGTAACTTTTCAAAGCTGCTTGTTGTGCCGTTTTTTTATTTATTATCTTTGTGAAGCATCAAGTGCTCCCACACTTTGAAGGACTTGAGTCGAAAAGTTTTCTCTACGTCGGTCATTTGTAAAATTGACTTAATTTCCTTTGAAAACACCGCCTTTTCTCTGCTTCTGCCTCCCCCCGCCTCACTCTGTTCAAGTCTCACGTAGCACGTTGCAGAGTTTTTTTGTTGTTGTAACTTTATTCAGTCAGCCACCATTGACAACGCTCTACCGGTGAATAAAACGGCTCTGAAGTGCCGTGAAAGAAGCATAATAGCGCGACACACTGAATCGATGATGAAATTCGTTGCCAACGCTTTCATTGCCAATGCTTTTAAGAAACAAATGTTATCTGTTTTATCGATTCGTTGTTGCAGCCCTAGCAGTGAAAATCGAGAACCAGAGCGTGTGGTGGGGGTGCTGAGCTCACCAGGCAGCCCTACGCGAACAGGAGCCAACAGCGGCGGCCACGAACAGACGGAGGAGACGCCTGGAGGTTTCACATTTGAGCCGAGTCGGACAACGCATGGAGGTAAACGTAGATGTTTAACAATCCGTGAAAATACACCAGAACGCAGGAAATAGCATCTACTTTACTCAAGGATTGTGTATGTGTGTGGGGTGGGGGAGGAGGAACCACAGCCCCTCTACGCTTCCCACGCGCATCCCCTACAATGCAAACCGCCGCGCCTCCCCACCGCCAGCTCCTTGTGTTCCAGCATCAATCCATTTACAAATTAAGCCATGGTCTGAACCCTCCATGGTCGGTTCAAACACTTAAGGCTCTCCCATCGCTCTGCGTACGGCTGTACGCGTGTCCGTACGTGCGGAAAAAGGCGCGAGCTGGCAGCTGCAGTCGCACCGGTGTTCTGTGTTTTTATGTTATTAAAAAGTTCTAAAAAAATAAAATAAAATTAAAACAAGGAGCGCTGGTCCTGTAGCCCACACATCAGACCAGCCCACCAGGAAATCTCCAGAACCTCCAGCAGCCACGTTGGACCCGAGTTTAATTCGCTCGTGACAAATTCGTTCATTTCTCATCATTTCAGTCATGGAGTCAACGGAGGAGGAAGGGATCACTGCCTTTTGGCAAAAAAAAAAACTAAAGAAAAGTCCAGATCAAGGATGAAAAAGGGGAATTTAATACATTTGTGTCGCATAAAACAGTCCGGCGCCGGGTAGTTCTAACTTCGTATAGCGTAGCCCTTTAGCTCCTATTGGAATCCTCCCCCGCGCGTCAGCGCCTACTGAAAACCTTTTAGTCCACGCCCACCTACCGGATGGGCCCACCCCTCGGTTCGATAAAACCCCTCGACCGAGGTGAAACTGCCTCTTCTTCATTCAGCCCGAATGAGAACCTTGTAAAGAAATTTCTTAGAAATTCATCTTCATTCATCAAGATGGCAAAGTGTTGCCCCGACTGCAAATATGGGATGATTTTCAGCTTCGACAGCCACCCCAAATGCGAGCGTTGCATGGGACACAAGCACGCGGTCCCGAGCAACGACTGCCCCTTCTGCGCCCTGCTGATGCAAGGCGAGAAGGAACGGCGTGGGGAGCTGTTCAGCCTCACCGACGAAGTCGAAGGGGTCCTCCGCGACCGGACGCCGCTGGACGAGCCTGCCGACCTCGAAGTGGTCGCGACGGACCCCGGAGAAGCGACCGGCCCTCAAGAACAATGCAAGGCAGCATTTCTTTTTAAATATTAAACTTTTAAATAGTCACATTTGTTTTTACGCTTTTATTAAAGAAAGATTAAAACGCTCATCAGGCTCAGAAGACCACTTCAGAATACAGTAGTCCCTCGTTGATCTTGGGGGATCCGTACCCTGGAGCCCTGCTGCGATAAGTGAAAAACCACAAAGTAGGAATAGTAGCACCAGTAAGTAGTAGTCTATTTTAGTTTTCATATATACAGTATACCCTTACCACACTCTTGCAATATTCTAAACAATGTTTCTAAATGCTCTAAAAGACACAGAATGTCATGATTTCAGCTCCCTGCCTCCTCTACTCTTTGCCACCTGCAAGCGTTCTTGGCCACGCCCACTTCTCAGCTCTGCATGGAGAAGTGGGCATGCAATGTGGACAGCACAGAGGTGGAGCAGGTGCTAAATAATTTAAAATAATTAAATTTAAATAAAAATTCCATGCTGATCGTGTGGCTCATCCATCAATCAACCATTTGTGTGTCATGTCTAGTCTTACTTTGAAAAACCACGATAGAGCGAGTCTGTGATAAATGAGCCGTGAAGTAGTGAGGGACTACTGTAGTCCAAATGTTTTTTTCTGAGCCTGACTTGGATGTTTTTTATTGTATTTTATTTTATTTTTTGCTTGTTGGAGGATCCCTGACCTTCAACCTGAGACCAAGCTTTTTGACACATTTTTCTCCAGGATGTCATGCTAGTTTTGAGATTTATTTGTACCTGACACAGATTGAAGACGTCTGTGTCAGATGGAGAAACCAGGCCCTGAACAGAACTGAGCCTCCCCCATGTTGTATTGTAGGAACAACTTTTTATAGATGTATTTTTTACATTTTTGGGTCTGTGAACATGGAGTTGTTGGCAAAAAGCTCTAGTTTTGTGTCATCTGCACAAAGAACGATCTAACAGAATCTTCATGTTCACCAGCATGCAATGGGGTTAATTCCAGTCTCAGGTTTTTATGATTTGATGTCTTTGTGATTTTGGCTTCACTAGTGATTGATGGTGAAATCTGACACTAATGTAATACAGTACTTAAACCTTTTAAAGTTTAATAAACATGTTATCTTGCTTTTGCTTCTATAAATGACAGAAACTCTCGAGTGTCAGAATGGGTCAGCCAAGATTTCTCCTTCAGAACTCCGGTAAGTTAAATTCTTATTATTTTGCTTCCTGTCCTGTTAGGTCACACTGTGTTTCCCACAGTGCAAAATGTTGTGGTTCTATTTCATCCCTACTGACCGCCAGAGGTGGTGCTTCTAGCACTGAATGAGCATTCTTGTGCATGCGCAGGTCGAGCACAAATAACAACAAAGTCACCCCATGACCTGCCGGGGACCCACGTGACTCTATATAGTCACGTAACACCCGGCGTTCAATCCCTTTGTTCTTCTCGCGTGCAGGTTTGTTAAGTACAGGCGTGTGGTCATTTGAAGCTGGTTGCTTCTGTGTGTACCACTGCGGTCCTAGCTGCTTGTTGCTGGTAGCCACGTGACCGAGTTTGGTCGGAGCTGCGGGTAAGTCTCGCCCTCCAAGGGTTGCACAAGCTGTTTTCACCTTTACCAGAGCTACGGTCGCCTGCGACAACTGGTAAGTTCTGTTCTTTTGACTCGCCGGTGGCGTTTCTGCCCGCGTTAAGTTGATCTTCCGTTCCAATCATTTTATCTGACTCACCTGTAGCGTTTTCGCTCGCGCTAAGTTTTTCTATTGTTTGTTATTTCAACTCACCAGTGGCGTTTCTACTCGAGTTGAGTTGGTCTTCCGTTCTAGTCGTTTTATCTGACTCATCTGTAGCGTTTTCGCTCGCGCTGAGTTTTCTATTGTTTGTTTATTTCAACTCACCAGTGGCATCTCTGCTCGCGCTGCGTTGTTCTATACAGTCGTTTGTTATCTAACTCACCGGTGGCGTTTCTGCTCGCGCTGAGTTATTCTATAGTTTATCTAAACTCGTCAGTGACGTTTCCGCACCCCGAGTTCGTAGCTTCTACGTTTTTTCCCCCCTACAAACGGACTCGCCGGTGGCGTTTCTGCTCGAGCAAAGTTTTCTATTGTTTGTTTATTTCAACTCACCAGTGGCGCCTCTGCTCGCGCTGAGTTGTTCTATAGCAGGGGTGCTCACACTTTTTCAGCATGCGAGCTACTTATAAAACAACAAAGTCAAAATGATCTACCCACTACAAAAATGCAAAACATATAACTATCTTCAAATGTATTAAGGATTGTTTTTATGTACAATGTATGTTGATGTACCTTGCATAACTGAATAAGCCAATATTGCACAACACATATAATAAATAATTATTAACATTTTTTGTAATTACCTGAGTTTACTTTGATGACTTGCACTGAATTGAATCAGCCAGGGATGCATAGTCCGGACAGTAGCTGCTGACAGCCAGCCTCAAGCACATTTCCAAATGTTAATCAGTCATGGTCAGGGGTCTGCAACCTGCGGCTCTAGAGCCACATGTGGCTCTTTGGTCCCTCCGCAGCGGCTCTTTGGTCCCTCCGCAGCGGCTCTTTCAAGCTTTGACCAAAATTAACATAAAACTGAATTTTATAGGATGTTGTACCCACAACAAAAAATGACTAGTTTGAGTTGTTTTTCTGTCATTTCCTTTGCAAATATGTGGACACTAGTACAAATACATTATTATACTCCTTTAACTTTATGTTTTTTTCTTCTTTAAAGTAGGATACTCAATTTCTCCACAATTAAAAAAACAACACATAATCCTGAACTGTTCATTGTTTCTTTTACAACAAAAAAAAAATATGTATATATATTTTACAAGAATCCAGCCTTCTGTGATAGACTTGCAACCTGGATATGAGCCCCAGTGATCCCCCACAACCCAGAAAGTAAAAAGCAAGTAAAGATAATGGATGGATAGATGGAATCCAGTCTTTTCTTTCTCAAAATGGAAAAATTAATAAATGTTAACAATCATTAGATGTTTTTAGTTTTGTAACTTAACGCCTACTGGCCAGAAAACCTCTCTCTAACAACTTAAAGTGGGCCATGGGCCACCAGTTGATAATCATAATACTGTATAATATGAGTCTGATAATGACGACTGCAGTGAGTTTTGCAGCTCTGGACACATTTAATCTAGTGAACAAAGGGTCAGAAATGGCTCCATCCATCCATCCATCCATTTTCGTCCGCTTATCCGGGGTCGGGTCGCGGGGGTAGCAGCCTAAGTAGGGAGGCCCAGACTTCCCTCTCCCCAGCCACTTGAAGCAGCTCCTCTGGGGGAATCCCAAGGCGTTCCCAGGCCAGCCGAGAAACATAGTCCCTCCAGCGTGTCCTGGGTCTTCCTCTGGGTCTCCTCCCGGTGGGACATGCCCGGAACACCTCACCAGGGAGGCGTCCAGGAGGCATCCTAACCAGAAATGGCTCTTTTGATCCTAAATGTTGCAGACCCCTGGTCATGGTGGAACGGTATTTGGACTTAATGATTTGTATGTAGGAAAAGGCTAACTCACGGAGCTGAATAGACTGGCATTTGAGCTAAACGCACTTCGAAATGACATTGTGAAAAAAAAGTCCACCTCCCATTCCATATGAAAGTGATACGTTTTTGCCTTCTTGCTTGCTCCAGCTTTCTCACTCATGTTTTAGCAAGGGCTTAAAATCTGAGGTAATTCGCTGATTAGTTTTTATGTTTTGCCATGTTTAGCGCTGTTGTTTTTAGCATGAGCGGTGACGTCACTTAAAGCTCAAGATTCAGATAATCTGATTGGTTGCCCCGTATGTCAATCAAGTGACGGGATATTTGAAAGGCTAAAACTCAAGATTCAGTTGTCATCTGATTGGTTGCCCTGTATGTCAATCAAGTGATGGGATGTTTGATAGGCTGACAATTTTTTAATGTCATGCTACGATCTACTAGTAATGCCTTCGCGATCGACCAGTAGATCGCGATCGACGTAATGAGCATCCCTGTTCTATAGTTTGTTATCTGACTCATCTGTAGCGTTGTCTTATGATATTTTATTTTATAATGTGCAGGACTCGGGAAAAAGGTCGGCACAATGAAAACACACTCTCAGAACTGTGTACTTCAGTATGCTTTAATAAAAAGTTGCCACAGATACAATAAAACTCTGCAAAGCATAAACATGCTCAATAACAACACACACACACACTGTTATTTGCTAGGATCGAGTATCAATTTAAACCCCGCCACGAATAACAGCAAGCCTCAAGCTTTTACACACACTCAAAAGGCATTGATGTAAAGGATCAAATCCCTCACCGTTGATACAAACGAGGAAGCCTCTTCGTTCGGCAGGAGATGTCATCAATGCAACAAACACCGGGCGTTGATCAAACCCACGGCAGACCTCGGAAATCCATCCGAGCGCCTCCTTATTTTATACCTTCGAGGTGTGTGAATGTGTATTCGTGGTGCGTGTGCGTGCGTGTACTTCACTCTCATCTTAACACAAACATGTTTTTGTGTTAGTCGGTGCAAGGCACGGGTGAGGGATAACATTTGTTATTTTGACTAGATTGTTGCATCTTTTGCCAATAAAGACAAAGTTATATGTGAAAAAGAGTAGGGCCCGTACCCCTCCACATAATCAGTGTCTTCAAAGCAAAAGCTGCCTGTAAAAAGTCAACCTGACACTAAATATATGGTCAGTTTTAATGAATACACTTAAATTTGATAAAATAGTCAGTTTGCCAGCTGTGTTCTATCAACATCTTACTCCCTTTCAGAAGAACTGCAAGGCTTGAAGTGAGATGGGTGATATGCATTCATTCCATCAAAGACCAGTTCTTCGAAGAAGGACGGGCCCCTGAAGCAAAGCCACACAAAACCCCCCACTTCAAGGCTTTAATGCTTGACACTAAACTAAAATGTTTTTTCTCACAAGTGTTGAATTCTTAACATAAAAATTGATAAACATTTAGTCAGAAAAACATTAATACTTCTTAATCTGTTCATTCCACCCTATGATTTTTTGACTAATTTTGAAATTTTTCCCTGTCACCTCATGGGACATTTACCAGTAAGTTCAATCATCATTCTAAGACAGTGTTACAACTAATCTAATTATATGATCCTTCCTACAAAACAAAGCACTAAAATACAAAAGTAAAGAAGGGATACTGCACATTCTCACTTTATTAGCTGTAAAACTTCTTCCCTTAACACTTTCAAGTGGACAGTCAGACATACAAACTCAATCACAAGTTTCACAAATTTCGGTACTTATGGGCCCGTTTGATGCGCATCAAAGGGTCCAGAGTGACTGCAAAGCAGAATTGCCAATTAATCAATCAATAAGTCTTTTTGTCCCCATTTCCACAAGCATACAACACATACATCCTTTAAAAAGGCACCTAGTTACTTTTAAGGACGATTTTACTGTCCAGATAAAACCTATTCAGGTTTATAGCACATATCTGTTCATGTGCATGTCATCTCTAATTAATCATCATTTAGTCTTAAAAACAAATCCCATTTCATCATTTCAGATTTTATCACTTTAGGTAAAATAAAACAAAATAAAAACTCAAAGAACAATAAAAAATGAAAATGTTCCCAAACTAGCACTTCACGATCGTGGCTCCACCCTCTGGAACAACTCGCACACCTTAAAGGTCGATGCACAAGGTCGTTGCACTGGAACGTTACACGCGCCGGACACCACTGCTCTGCCCACGCTCTGTCCACACTTGTTACCAGCAGGACCGATGTACAGGACATTTGAAGCCGTCCTGTCTGTTCATCTCGTGGCAAAGAGCGTCCTCATCAGGACACGTCTCGTTTTTCAGAGGTGTGGTCATCAGCACACATCACAGATGAGCACGAACACCCATCCTCAGGTGCGCTGGCAGGCAGCAGCTTTGCAGCAGCGATGAAGCGTCGACCCAGCAGACGACAAGCCACCACCCTTCAGGAGCCTCTCTCAGGAGTTGGTCATCCTCAGGGCCCACCTCTGTTGTCCCATCAGACAGACAACGACACACCACGACATCAAGCTTTGGAAAAAAGCAAAAAACTGAGATAGAATGACAGAAATTAGTGATCTTTTTTAGATAAAAGTTTCATTAAACTCGAAGAGAGGAAATAAAAACTTGGAAACCTTTTCTTTTAAAATAAGCATGAAAACCAACACTTTTTTTTTTTTAGAGCTGCTTTGTCTCAGCTCCTTCTGAACTCCCTTTTAATTTTTCCTCTAGCCTCCCCTGCTCCTCATTCTCCAACTTTTCAGCTCAACATTCCATGCATAACTCCCACTTTCACACACGAACCTGCGCGCCTACGTCACGCTCTTTCTCGTTCACTGGTATTCCGCAATGCACATGCACGAACACTGCTGTACATAAAAAACAAAACAAATTTTAACCGACCTTTCTTGGCCCACGGCTCATATGTTGCCTCCGCTACTCTCATCCTGCACACATCTCCTCAGAGCTGCAGTACACACGCGCATTTTCCAAACACACTCACAACCACACACACCTTTTACACACATGAGACAGGGGCTGTCACACCCCGCTTCTACTCACACACACACCCGGACAGAGGGAGCGGGCTACTGTAGCTCCGCCGCACACACCTCCTCATGCTCTCCTCTGCCTGTCTCTTTAACACTCCAGCTGACAAATTACACAAACAAACACACTCACATTTTTAGAACAAAGACTCACAACAGATGAGAAACACATTTCCTCAGTCTCTTAAATCACTTTCTCTATTTCTTTCACTCTGTTCTCATGCTTAACAACAACAACAACAACAACAACAACAACAACAACAACGACATCAAACAAGGACCGTCTCCTGACCTCCGTTAAAGGTCGCTCCACCCCAAAGACCTGAAAGGGGAACAACAGGACTATTTAAACTGTTAGGGTTTGTTACATATCCTGAGGAAGCTGCCAATGCTGACACCTTTAGTTCTTGTGTATGTTGACTGCAGTCATGCTTTTGTGTGGTTAATTAGTCTGATTGTGATCAGGCTTGTGTGTGTTCAGCCAGGAACACCTGAGAGCCACGCCTATATATACTTCAAGTTGACTGTGCTTGAATGCGGAGTGTTGTGAGCTCAGAGGAGGTTGCTTTTGCTGAGCTGTTTGAGTACTGTATGGTACTGTGTGGGGGTGTTCTCCGCCCACCCCTGTCTTGAAGTCTGATCTTCTGTTTAGAAGGTTCTTGGTGAGTAACTACTAGCTCATGTTTGGTCTTGACTGCTAGATGCACTTAAAGAGTGGCTACTAGCTCATGTTTGGTCTTGACTGCTAGTTGCATTTGTGTCAGCTCATTTGTTTGTGGAGTTTGACTGTGCTTGATGCACTTAGGAATGTTTGCTCATCATTTGACTTTTGTTGTGCTTAGTGCACTGGGTAGCTGAAGGCTGCATTGATGACATTAGGATCCTGCTAATGATAATTGATATCAGGGATGCTGACCTGTGTGGTTAGTTTAAGCTGGTTTAACCAGGAACATTTTTGAGCTTGGAGCTGTTTGGAGCTTTTTGAGCTGTTTGGAGCTTGGAGCTGTTTGGAGTTTTTGTTTGTTTGCCTAATGACAGAGTGAGATCGGTAGTCCAGTTATATCGTTTTTCTTTTACCCCTAGGGTCCCCTTTTGGTCAGGTAGTCCGTCTCCAGATAGGCTGCGACGGCCCTGTTTTTATGGGTTGGGCCGACGCTGGGGACGTTATATTCTTTTTGGCTGACTCACTCTTGTCCACCAATTATTTGTACTTTTGTCTGTCTATTTTTGCTCCCTTTTTGTTGCCCTGTGCCAGAAGACGGTGCACTCCGCACCTGGAGGGAGGAGTCGGGCAGTTTTCAATAAAGCTTTTTATTTTTACATTCTGCCTTCTTGTGTCCTTTGTCCATTTAATGTGTTCGGCCTGAGCCAGCCGTAACATATTTTGGGCGCCTCGTCCGGGATCTTGAATCCTTTTTGACTCCTTGTCTGGATCTTGGATCCTTTTTCTCCTTTTGCTCCTTGTCTGGATCTTGAATCCTTTTTGAGTCCTTGTATGGATTTTTGAGACATTGTCTGCATTTTTGAGCCCGCGTTTGGATCTTTGAGCTGTTGTGATCCTTGTTGGGTTAATTAAATAAACCTGCTGTTGGTTTGACTCGTAGGCGGGTCCAGCGCTGTGCATGTTTGTGGAAATCTGGTTTTGAGCAGACATTGAGATTTTTGTGCTTAAAATATTGAGAGTGTGGTGAAGTCTTTTGAAGCCAAGTGTTTTTGGACAGCAGTTAATAGAATTAACTGCTCCTTTTTACATTTGGTGTGTGACAGCTGTGTGCTGTAGTTTGCACTCTCTCTGGAGCTGACAGGACCAGCTCTGGAGCTGACAGGACCAGCTCCTAGTTGCTGATTGAGCTGAAACACGCAGCTGTGTGTGTTTTTGGATTGTGCTGCTTTCAAATGCAGCTGGGATTTTTTTCTGTTGTTTACAGTGAAAGTCTTTTGAAGAGGGGTACAGCTTAAAAGCTGTTTGTGTTCACATCATGGAGTTCAATTTGAAGAAATTTATTGAACAGCCCACGGTGCAGGTCTTTGCTGACTGCACTATAGAACAAATGTTGAGTGTGGCAGAACACTTCAACATTGATATAAGACGCCGCATTCATGAAAAACATTTTAAAGGTGAACTGTTGACTAAATTATTTATGCTTGACATTTTTCCTGAGGTAAATGATACAGAGCGTCTAAAGGAAAAGGAAAATGAAGCTGCTTTAAAAAGAAAACATGATGAACAAATAAGGAAAGAAAAAGAGCTTATTTTAGAGCAGTTCGAAATTAAAAAAAGAAACTTAATGATTAAACACCAAGCTCTCTTGAAAGAACAAGAGCTTGAGCAACAGAGACTTCAAGCTGCTCTGGATGAAATTAAGCGTCTTCAGGAACAAGAGGATTTGGAACGGCTGAGAAGGCTGACAATTCAACATGCCTGTCATCCGGTGGTTACTGCACCAGTGCTTTGCACTCAAGCAGCCCTAGCATGTCCTGACTTTGATGCATCATCTGTGTCTATGCGGGTGCCTCTCACACCTCAACAGAAGGGGGCGCCTCTAGAACATCAACCGGAGGATGAAGAGGATGAGTTTGATTTGAGTAATAGCTTCCTGATGGACTGTGAAGAAAAACAGATTCCAGTGGAGGAAGTGAAACTCTTGCTTCATCTTCAGGAAGAAGATGACGTCAATCTCAGTGACTGTTTTTTACAGTTGTTTGACACTGAACTACTCCCAGTTCAGCCAAGTGAGGACCTGAAGATCTCAGAGGAGGAGAAAAATGAGGATGATGTCAACTTGGGTGACAGTTTCTTCTTTTTTCATGTAACTGAACTTGAAATTAAACATGAAAATGAATCTGACTTAATCCCAGTTAAAGATGGGGATCTTAAAAACTTTGATGAGCTGAAGGAACATTACATTGACCTGAGTGAATGTTTTTTATTTAGCTCTGAGGAAGAGGATGTCCCAGTGAGCCTAAGAGAGATGAAGCCACACGTGACACATTCTCCTGCTCCTTTATGTCCCGTTTCTGCCACTACAGAAATCAAAGAGAAAGTGGTGGTGGATGACATGGGACCGTCGCCTCAACCTAAAGCAAGAGATGGGTCTGAAGAAAATACATTTTCACTGTCTGTGAGAAATGAAGTGCTGCAGCCTTATATTGGACATGTTTCAAATGATTCTGAGTCTAACTGTCTCTACTCTGCTTACAGTGTGGCTGGAAACAGTGCTGTTGCAGCTGGCATGGTGGAGCTGCCACGTGCAGACAATGACAGTTTCCCTCTGGCTGTTATGAAGAGTATCCACTCTCCCACTGGCATCCTTGGTCATGATGTTGATGTTGGTTTGGTGTCTGTTAACAAAAATAAGTCTTATAGAGTAAGCCTAGACAAGCGTCGCCTGTTTGGCTTCAGAACATTTTAAGATAACATGACATTGATTATGTTAGCGGTTAGGCGGACTAGTTTTAATGATGTTTTTAGTCCGTTTGTCTGTTGTGACCGCTACATTGTTGCTCTCTAGGGTCCTATTTATTTTGCATGTGCGGATGTGAGATGTTTTCACCTGACATCCACATCACCCCCATACAAAACACTGGTGGTGGAGGTGTTACATATCCTGAGGAAGCTGCCAATGCTGACACCTTTAGTTCTTATGTATGTTGACTGCAGTCATGCTTTTGTGTGGTTAATTAGTCTGATTGTGATCAGGCTTGTGTGTGTTCAGCCAGGAACACCTGAGAGCCACGCCTATATATACTTCAAGTTGACTGTGCTTGAATGCGGAGTGTTGTGAGCTCAGAGGAGGTTGCTTTTGCTGAGCTGTTTGAGTACTGTATGGTACTGTGTGGGGGTGTTCTCCGCCCACCCCTGTCTTGAAGTCTGATCTTCTGTTTAGAAGGTTCTTGGTGAGTAACTACTAGCTCATGTTTGGTCTTGACTGCTAGATGCACTTAAAGAGTGGCTACTAGCTCATGTTTGGTCTTGACTGCTAGTTGCATTTGTGTCAGCTCATTTGTTTGTGGAGTTTGACTGTGCTTGATGCACTTAGGAATGTTTGCTCATCATTTGACTTTTGTTGTGCTTAGTGCACTGGGTAGCTGAAGGCTGCATTGATGACATTAGGATCCTGCTAATGATAATTGATATCAGGGATGCTGACCTGTGTGGTTAGTTTAAGCTGGTTTAACCAGGAACATTATTGAGCTTGGAGCTGTTTGGAGCTTTTTGAGCTGTTTGGAGCTTGGAGCTGTTTGGAGTTTTTGTTGGTTTGCCTAATGACAGAGTGAGATCGGTAGTCCAGTTATATCGTTTTTCTTTTACCCCTAGGGTCCCCTTTTGGTCAGGTAGTCCGTCTCCAGATAGGCTGCGACGGCCCTGTTTTTATGGGTTGGGCCGACGCTGGGGACGTTATATTCTTTTTGGCTGACTCACTCTTGTCCACCAATTATTTGTACTTTTGTCTGTCTATTTTTGCTCCCTTTTTGTTGCCCTGTGCCAGAAGACGGTGCACTCCGCACCTGGAGGGAGGAGTCGGGCAGTTTTCAATAAAGCTTTTTATTTTTACATTCTGCCTTCTTGTGTCCTTTGTCCATTTAATGTGTTCGGCCTGAGCCAGCCGTAACAGGGTTTCCGTGAATTAACGTAGCCTCAGCCCCAGTGTCTACGAGTGCCAGAACTTTTTGAACATTTTTATTCTTCCAATAAATTTCTATTTGCCTAATATCATCTATTGACCAATTTGTAATTCTTATTTCTGGGGCCTGGCTTTTTATTTATTTATTCGAAGTCCATCAAATCCTGCAAATCTGGATATAACTGTGTTCTTGGTTTGCCTTTTCTGTTCTTTTTTCTCACTCTGATTTTCTCATTTTCAGAGGAGTCTCGGTCTGATTCAACATGAGCAGCCTGGCTCCTCTCCTCACTCCTCTCCCCCACTGCACTGCAGCGTGTGGGTCTGAGCTCAGCTTGAGCAGCCCCGCTCCCTTCCCCGCTCCGCTCCCCCACTGCACAGCTGCACGTGAGTCTGAGCTCAGCTGAGGAAGTGGTGAGAGCAGGAGCTGCTTTGAAAACGTCACTCAGGGCCCGTGTTAAATTTTCCAAGTCAAGACCAGCACAATGCACTTTTAACTTTTCCTGTTGACATCTGGACCTCAATTGTTCCGTAGGCAACCCGTCTATCTCATTAGGAGAAACCCCTGATTGAATCAATGCTCTCCAGAGAGCAGAGCGAGTGGGTCTCGTGTTTTTCTGAGCACCCCTTTTTGGCCCGCGCGTCGTCAGTTGACTGGAGACCGAGGAGACAGGAGGAGCAACCTCCACCTGACTGCTCACGTCCTGCTCTTTGTCCCAAAAGTAATCATTTCTGACTCCCTTTGGGGAGACGCTTTGTTTTTTCCTCCTGTACTTTTCTCTTTTCAACATGGCTCCTTCTACAAGTTCTGTCATTTTTTCCAACTGCACATTTAATAATTGCACATGCTGTTTCTGCAACAAGCAGTCTGTCTGCGCTTCCTCCGAAGCTGCCTTGTACTTCAACATTTGCGCCTGTATTTGCTGATTCTTTTCATGTAAGCTTTTCCATGCAGTCGCACAAATCCACACATGTTTCTGCAAACCACACACAGGTGTCCCTTTTTCAACTTCTACTGTTTTCAAAGCCGTCAAAAAATCATCTGAATTCTCAGCATTTAAAGCATCATTACAAGGAGAAGGGCGTCCCCCTCTGTCTCGCAAACATGCAGCAATCTGCTGGTACTGGACATCACTCCACCCCTCCACCAACTCAGTTTTCACTCCTGCATCTGTTTTATCTCCTTTTTTAAACATTGTACAGCCTTTTTCTCCAATACCCTGCTCGCAGCGCCAAAATGTCTTATGATATTTTATTTTATAATGTGCAGGACTCGGGAAAAAGGTCGGCACAATGAAAACACACTCTCAGAACTGTGTACTTCAGTATGCTTTAATAAAAAGTTGCCACAGATACAATAAAACTCTGCAAAGCATAAACATGCTCAATAACAACACACACACACTGTTATTTGCTAGGATCGAGTATCAATTTAAACCCCGCCACGAATAACAGCAAGCCTCAAGCTTTTACACACACTCAAAAGGCATTGATGTAAAGGATCAAATCCCTCACCGTTGATACCAACGAGGAAGCCTCTTCGTTCGGCAGGAGATGTCATCAATGCAACAAACACCGGGCGTTGATCAAACCCACGGTAGACCTCAGAAATCCATCCGAGCGCCTCCTATTTTATACCTTTGAGTTGTGTGAATGTGTATGCGTGGTGCGTGTGCGTGCGTGTCTATAATGACTTCACTCTCATCTTAACACAAACATGTTTTTGTGTTAGTCGGTGCAAGGCACGGGTGAGGGATAACATTTGTTATTTTGACTAGATTGTTGCATCTTTTGCCAATAAAGACAAAGTTATATGTGAAAAAGAGTAGGGCCCGTACCCCTCCACATAATCAGTGTCTTCAAAGCAAAAGCTGCCTGTAAAAAGTCAACCTGACACTAAATATATGGTCAGTTTTAATGAATACACTTAAATTTGATAAAATAGTCAGTTTGCCAGCTGTGTTCTATCAACATCTTACTCCCTTTCAGAAGAACTGCAAGGCTTGAAGTGAGATGGGTGATATGCATTCATTCCATCAAAGACCAGTTCTTCGAAGAAGGACGGGCCCCTGAAGCAAAGCCACACAAAACCCCCCACTTCAAGGCTTTAATGCTTGACACTAAACTAAAATGTTTTTTCTCACAAGTGTTGAATTCTTAACATAAAAATTGATAAACATTTAGTCAGAAAAACATTAATACTTCTTAATCTGTTCAT
>JBBPBX010000004.1:129788-147662 GCA_038048925.1 Garcialebias charrua | reverse complement strand
TATATATATATATATATACTGTATATATATAAATGATTATATATTACATATTATAGATATGTTAGATAATCTGTATTACTGTAGTGCTAATGCTTAATCCTTTGCTAGTAAAAAGTTATTTGATGTGAGAACAATAGTTGTTTTATATACAGCTGCACTCAGAAGTTTTCATCCATTCATCATGGGTCTGAATGTCAGATTAATTTTGGCCTTTGTTGATTTTTTATTTTTTTTAGGTTCATTGTCCACATTAAAATGACGATTCGTCAATAACTTTTAAAAACAATAATTGCGTTCACAAGTTTGAATTTATTGGACCGACGCAGGTTTAAAATGATACGTTCAGGCTAAAGTATATGCATAAATTCACCTAAACCTTTTAACAAGTTGTGCTGAGGAAAATAAAAGTAATAATAACCAGGACAAATACAAAAGTGCCATCCGCTGCTTCACAGCACTCAGGCTGTAATTAAATCTTAAAGCAGTGATAAAGGGCCCTTGTGCACCGTACGTTATGGCGGCCGCCGGCCCATCTCTTTGCTCCCTGTCTAATCTGAGAAGAATTTTCTCTCAGATTAACTCTGGTCCCTTTCTTCAGGGACCAGGGGCCTCATGTATCAACGGTGTGTACGCACAAAAACCGTGCGTACGTCACTATCCACGCAAAACTCCGTATGTATCAAAACTGAACTGAACGTGGATATGTGCGCACCTCCACGCCAGCCCCATGGCTGGCGTACGCACGTTTCTGTGGTTTTTGTTCCTTTGGCGACACCTACAGGTGATTCTGGAAACTGTTCATGATGGGGAAATAATTAATATTTCCACCCAAACACACATGATTAACAATTATTACATCCACATGGACGCAATCAGAATATAACCTGCAAAAAATATAAAAAACAGAAAGACTGAATAGTTCTGCACAGCTTAAATTCTTGTTTGCTGTTCATTTTTAGCTGTTTTAGCAGTTGAAGAACGTGATGCATGATGGGACAAGACGACATTCCTCTGTTGCAGGGTATATTTAAATGAAAACAACGTTTTTCTTTGTTTTTAATTCATTCCAGAATTAAAGAACACAAGAAAACTATTTTAAATAAAACCACAAGGAATCCTCTTTTTCCTTCATTTCATGTATTGTTTCATTTCATGTTGTTCTTTCTAAAAAGTGTTCTTGTGTTCTTTAAATCTGGAATGAATAAAAAAAAAAGAAAGAACGTTGTACCATGCGGGAATCGAACTCATGATCTTTGGGACGGAAGGCGAGCACGCTACCCACTGACCTATTTAGGCATGTTAGAATAGCTTGGTCAACTTCTCGTTTAAAAGTGGACGGTTTGTTGTGCGCTGAGCGTGCCAAACAAAACCTTTTTCTGTGCCTCTCTACGTCACTCAGAAGTGTCTCCAGTTCACAGTCCGTGAAGTTACTCTTTTTTCCACGTTTCGACATGATTTGCAATAGAGCAAAGACGACATTCCTAACGTGCAGGGCATATTTAAATGAATTTGCATATTTATATGGAGGCGTGTCAAAGGCGGAGTCGGCCACTCTCTCATGTGCGCTCAATTCCACGTTGATTGTGATGTACAAAAGGAATGTGCGTGGATTGCGGCGTACGCACAGTTTGATACATCTGGATTTTTTTGTGCGTACGCAGTTTTCTGGATTTGACCGTACGCAACTTTTCAGTAAGAAATCCACGCAAGTCTTTGTACATGAGGCCCCAGAGCACCTGGATGTCAGAGGCAAAGCGAGCCGATTTGCCATGCCCTTGTCTGTTTTTATTGCATAACCATATTTACGCTAATTCAAATATACTGTATGCCAGATTTTGCAATGCTCGGCCCACCAGAACAACTTATGTTGATTAAGGTCAGTTTGGCCTCAAAAGCAACACCTGCAAGTTTACCAAGCTGCCCTGGCCACGCCCTTTGAACTTTGTTGTGGTGATTTTTATTTATTTTTTTATCTTCTCAGTGGGTTTTACACACCAAATTTGAATGTGCCAGGAGGTAATTTTTTTAACAAGGTATATTTTACAGCCACTAAAGTCAGGGTGAGGATCTCCGTCATCCAGATGGAGCTCAGAGTAGAGCTGCTCCTCCTCTGCATTTAAATGAGTCAGCTGAGGAGGTTAATCTGATCAGGGCCCCTCCTGGACACCTCCCTTTAGAGGTTTTCTGGGCACGTACCACTGGGAAGATTCCCCGGGTCAGTCCCAGAACCCTGGAGGGATTGTGTATCTTCTCTGGTTTGGGAACACCTTGGGATTCCCCAGGAGGAGGTGGAGAGAGTCTCTGGGGAGACGGAGGTCTAGGTGTCTCTCCTGGACCTGCTGCCTCCACGACCCAACTAGAGATAAGAGGTTGAAGATGGAGCTGGAGATCATTCTCAGGATGCTGTTTCTGTTGACCTATCTGAAGACCAAAGTGCAGCTCGGTGCTCTCATGAACACCGACCTGTGTTTGTGAGCTTGCATTTTAATTGTCACCAGCATTTTAATTGTCATTTTGTCACCAGCATTTTAATTGTCATTTTGTAGTTTCTGTCAGATGATGTAAAACTCTTCTTAAATGTTTTCTTTTGCTTTCTAGAGGCTTCAGGAGAAGGTTAAAGAGGGAAACGTTGACCAAAGGGAGCAGCTGGTTGCTTTGGACGCACAGGTCCTGTCCTCTTCACTCTTCTTGACTGGCTGATATTTGATGTTACGTCACTTTATCTGCTCCATCTGCCTCCCCACAGAGAAGAGACTTCCCCAAAGGAATCCCTCAGTGTGGGACAGATGCTCTGAGATTTGCCCTTTGCTCTCACAGGATGCAGGGTGAGTGACCCGCAGCTTTTTTTTTGTCAAAGCATCCTCTGTCAGAGGGTTAGAATGGGAGCAGTGTGTGACAAAAAAGACGATACAGGTTTAATGAAAAATACATTTAGAGACTTTGAGTGGATTTAATGTGTGTCAGAAATTGACAAGGTTGTCAGGGTGGTCTCCCCTCCAATTCATTTCAACGTGTTTTATGTTCCTACACTCTCATACGGGCTTGAACTCTGGGCAGGGACTGAAAGAACCAGATCCTGGATCCAGGAGGTCTGAATGAGTTTTCTCTGAAGGGTAGCTGGACTCTCCGAGACAGGGTGAGAAGTTCAGTTATCAGGAGAGACTCGGAGTAGAACTGCTGCTCCTCCACATCCATGGGGAGGCTGTGGCTGAATGGTTAGAGCAGTCGTCCTCCAGTGCAAGAGTTGGGGGTTTGAATCCGCCAGCAGTCACATGCCAAAGTGTCCCTGGACAAGACACTGAACCCCTCATTGCCTCCGATGTGTCCCATCGGTGTATGAATGTGAATGGAGGGAGGGAAAAAGGAAAGAAGGAATGAAGGAATCCTCCAGGAAGATGTGTCTGTTGAAGCTTGAAGGAAGGAAGTTCAGAAAGAAGTTTGAGCAGGAGGAAGGAAGGGAGGGAGGATCACCTGAGGATACAGCTCTGAATGTCCTGGTGTCACTGTCATCCCACATAGACGACAAATGAAGATATACAATAAACATCCATATCAAATAAAGAATGTAATCCAATAAAAAAATGTAATCCAGTAAATAAACTCCTGAACAGGTCAGGTGGCTACAAAGCGGGCTGAGGCAGGTCTGACGTGAACAAAGTGTTGTGCGTGGTCTAAAATGTTGTTTTGTAAGCCGTGCACACAAAAACCATGTGATTTTCTAAAATTCAACGTTTGCAGGGATCACTGGGAGCTCAGCTTCACTCCTTCTTCACTGGCACCGCTGCAGAACATTAGACTAGTTTCTTGCAGTTTTGAGTTGCACATATGCTCGTCCCCAGTAGTTGCAGCTCAGTTGCTGAGCTGAGCAGATTTATTTGTTGTCGTCCAAACATTTTTATTACTCGACGGCAAACGTTTTCTGGTTTAGTCTCCATCCATCTGTCTGCCCGTTAACGTTCTCTTGTCCCGTCCATAACATCTGCTGTGCTCAAGATACATTAACAAAACTTCCTACACATATGCATCATCACTAGTTGGAGTGCCTTGTACACATGTCACGACCCCAGCTCCAAAGTCAAGGTCATAAGTCAAGGTCAAAGTTAAAAAGGTCTTTGCTTGTCTTGGCAGTTGCTGTAGATCGCTGTGTGTTTGTGGCCGGACGTATGATGCGCCTTATGCTGCACTCGTTTTATCCTTTGTGAACGCTGAATGTGTCTCGTTGACAGGTGACATCAGTTTGTCAGTCTCTCAAGTCCTGAGTTTCAGACATTTCTGTAATAAAATGTGGCAGACCCTGAGGTTCACACTGGGAGTCTTTGGTGACGAGAAGACACCCCCACTGGGAACCATCGAAGAGGTACAGTGATCGTTACACACATGCTTGCACTGCTGACTAAACTAAAGGCCCCAGTATAGCTCTGCGTTGGGCCGAACGCCGCTCGACGCCGTGCGAACGCCGCGGCACAAGCCTTTGAACGCGGGTGTGAACGCGCCAAGCTCAAATTTTACGACCGCTTACGTGCGCGCGTTGTCTCACAATAAACTGCCCAGCGCCGGACTGTTTTGTATGTGACACAAATGTATTAAATTCCCCTTCTTCATCCCTGATCTGGACTTTTCTTTTGTTTTTTTTTGCCAAAAGTCAAGTGATCGCTTCCTCCTCCGCTGACTCCATGACTGAAATGATGAGAAATGAACACATTTGTCACGAGCGAATTAAACTCGGGTTCAACGTGGCTGCGCGAGGTTCTAAATATTTCCTGGTGTTCTGGTGTGCTGGACCAGCGCTCCCTATTTTTATTTTATTTTTTAGAACTTTTTATTAACATATAAACACAGAACAGTGATAACACCGCTGCACAGCCTGTGCCTTTTTTTCCCCCACCCGACCTGTCAATCAATTCAGTAGGCGTGTCAGCAAATGACCAATCAGCTACCTCAATTTGTCCCATAGGTAAACACTCCACCCTGCTTCTGCTCAAATGACGTCAAGAATTTGGAGCGAAAACGATGGAGCCTCACGCTGAGCTATACTGTGAACATTCTGCGCACAGCACGCGCGCGCCGAGCAGCGTTCGGCCTGACGCAGAGCTATACTGCGGCCTTTAGGTTAATCTCTAAGGATTCAAGGATTCAAGTATCTTTACTGTCATTCACATCACATGTGGTACATGAGGTGGAACGAAACGATTTACACAGGGCCCCAGTTACATCCAACAAAAATACAGATTGTAAAGAAAAACAGTAATAAGATCTAAGAATGAACTAAGAAATACACTTAAGATACGCTTCAATAAATATGCTTCTAAGAACATGTCTGGAACAGAGGTGGTTCTAGTTTTAGACTGGTGAGCCGGTTAAGCCCCCAGTATACTCCCGTGAACGTCCATACGCAGAGGTACAAGCGTACCCCCGCAGGGCATGTACGCGCAAAGCTCAATTTTTACGGCCGCGTACGCAAACGCGGTGTCGCACAATAAATTGCCCAGCGCCGGACTGTTTTGTATGTGACACCAATGTATTAAATTCTCCCTTCTTCATCCCTGATCTGGCCTTTTCTGTTGTTTTTTTGTTTTTGCCAAAAGGCAAGTGATCTCTTCCTCCTCCGTTGACGCCATGACTGAAATGATGAGAAGTGAACGAATTTGTCACGAGCGAATTAAACTCAGGTCCATCATGGCTGTGGGAGGTTCTGTAGATTTCCTGGTGGGCTGGTCTGATGTGTGGGCTGCAGGACCAGCGCTCCTGTCGATGGAAAATCTTTAAGAGAAAACTGAAGACTGAAACAAGGTTTAAAAAGAATAAAGTACTTTAATTTTACTTTGCTGCAAAGGAGGAACAGACACAGAGTACAGGACACGAGGCTGTTCTGAGCTGCTCTCTGAAAAGAGCTTCTCGAAGTCCTCCTTTTATACCTTTCTTGCACGTCATAGGGGAGTATCACAACCTTCAATCATAGAGTAGGAAAACATCTGTGGTGGAAAAGGGCTGACAGTTGAGTTTTGCAATAACATTCTCGGAGACAGTTGGCTCATACAATAGTTTTCTTGGACACAGCTTTGTATGAAAAATAACATCTCCCAGGATGAGGAGGTTTCAGTCAGTCCAAGTTCTTGTTGTAACAGATGTTGAACTCAGTTTCTCAACCCACAGGCTGTTTGTCTTTCTTCTCAGGAATGTGTCTATGGCAGGCATTGTAACCACAGGGCCTCATAAGAATGTTATCATGGCAAGCATTGCAACCACAGATCATCTTGTTCAGCAGAAAAAGGAGAGGACCACAGATCATTCTATGACATGAGGAGGGAAGGAATAACATTTTGAGAGAAACCACAGAAGGTTTTATGGCAGGGAGGAGAAAAGAATAACATTCTCCAGCTGCACAAAGGCAGAGGACTTTCAACAGTTCATGAGTTCAGTGAGTTTGATGCAAGAAGAGTTCACTCAGTTTAAACAGTGAAGTTTCAAGCTCAGACAATATGTTTTATAAGTAATGAGACAATGAAGAAACAAACAACCAGTATATAATTAATTTTTCTTTCACAATTTCCCCCTTTTGTTCCTTTATGGAACAACATCTAAGTTGAAAAAATTAATAAAATTATACAGATAGTGGCAGACTCTGAAAACAACAAAAAACAAAAAACAAAAAGTCTAATCTTAGCTGGAAACCTTCAAAAGGAAAATGTATTTGTTCTCCATTTACATTTTAATAGAGAATCAGTGTCTCTTCTAAATGGGTGGTGTCAATGTATAGGGTAAGTCATCTGTTATTGTTAATGTAACTTTCATTTTAACGTAATATGAAGGGTGTGATCGGTTTCTTGCGTCTTAGTTAGAAAAGTGGTAACATTGGGCTCGTCTAGGTCAAGTTGGGTCATTGCTACACCTGTGAATGCTTTAGTCATCATGTTCTTAAGGCATGGCACTACACAGGAGAAGAAGAGACAAAATAAAAGTAAGATGGTTAGCAGGGGTGCAAAAATTTTCAGAAACAGTTGCCACCATGGACCTGAGGTTAGCCATGCCCATAGGTCAAAAGGTTTTGCTCCCTTAGTTCCGCTTTCTACATATTGCTTTAATTCATTTAAGTCATGTAATGCATCATGTATGTCTCCTCCTGTTCCAGTTTCATCTGGGATATAAGTGCAACAAGCTTGACCTATTATTTTGCATACACCACCTTGAGAGGCTGTCAGGAGATCAAGGACTACCCTGTTTTGAATGACCATTTGTCTCATGGCTTTAATTTCGTTTTGAGTTCCATTTCCTAATCTGTAAGTGTTGTTTATTAAACGGAGGAGTGCATACCTATTGATTTCTACGTGGTCACGAACTTCGCCCACCCCCACCCATGGAAAAAGGCCTTGGAAAAACTTTTCTCCCCCGTTCCATATTTTGAATTCCCATGGTACACCAGTACTAGTTGTAAGGCCTCCCCACCGAGCTACTTTGGGCATAGATGAGCGACGCATTCTAAGATTGGGTCGTTTTCTTAATACAATCATTTGGTTAGAGAGGGAGACTATGGCACAAAGCCCATTCCAATTAGGGGGCAGCGCCGTATAAGCCCTGTGGCCACATAAAAAATACCAATCAGTTAATACTCTGGAACCTTTGTCCCCTGGCACGGTCAGACTACAGTGAGTGGTGTTTTGGCGGTTCTTCATTTTTGAACTAATGTTGAATATACGTTTGTTTAACAGCGTGGAGCAATCAGTTATGTTGTCAGTTGTTGGGCAAGGGTCAAAACAATCAGTAGAGTTTTCTATGTGGATACATGGATCATTAGCATCAATCAGACCTAATTTACAAAGGACACATTCTAAGTAATGGGGACCATCATCATTGTCAGGTGTTTTCTTGTCGCAAAAAGTATAGACCTCTTTGCATAAATTCCAAGGAACCAGACCTAATGGAGTGGTACCATTATTGAATATGCATTGTCCTAAACTACCAGGGGGTAGATGTGCTAGGGTGATAATTTCAGGTAGCTGGATGGATGTTTGTGGTAGTGGTAACACATCTAGTTCATTGCATATTGATGAGAAATTATATTTCATGAATACCATGGCTAGTCGTCTGTATAAATCACCCTGCCCTCCCCAATCGGTCACTATTGAAGGTAGTGGTGTTTGATAATTACGTTGATCCCAGGGGGTAATTCCTGGATGTGTGCTTAGGCCATAGAGGCAGGCTTGGTGGTCTAAAGAAGATACCGAGGGGCGCAGTCCTGAATTATGGGTCGCGTAAGGTAAGTGAGCGCAAACATAACAATTGGTTGTATTACCTTCATGAGCTGTCCTATTCATTAACTGCCACCATAGGTTGGTGCTGTAGTCATGGGGATGTTCTAGGTCTGGTTTCAGTCGGTCAGTCAGATCTCGTTTTTTAATGTGGTGTGTGTCCTGTGTGTGGTTGCGTGTTGGTTTGCCTGGACCTACATCTGGAAACAAACCAAGGTGTCTGCATAAAAAGATTGTCCCACAATTAAAACCTGATACGAGGCCAAGGATCAGCATGGTCTTCCATGGATGAGTTTCGATCCAGTTTATTGAGTCTGTGTGCCTCATAGTTTGTTCAGAGGTTGCTAACTAGGGAAAAACAGGGGTTGGATGGACTCAACCTAGTTGTAGGTCTACGGACCTGCCGCCTTCACAGGGAGCCGTAACTCGGACTGTGAGTGTGTTGGTGCCGACCCGCACTTGCTGCCTCACTCTGAGTCCGTTTACCTCAGCTGTGAGTGGAAGAGTGTGCGAACGTCACTTCACCGTCGTTGGCATCTAGCATTCGAGCCTCAGATGCTTTCCCACACCCTCGTTGGCATCCAGCATTCGAGCATCAGATGCTGATGTCAGTTCTGACCCGTCCCGATCCTCCTTCGTTGGTGGCTTAGATCCTCGAAACAGCTTACAGTGGGAAGCGTGGACCCAGGTAGCTCTCTCAGCGACCTTCACCATGGTGTGTGTGGTCAGCAACACCTGGAATGGTCCTGTCCACCTCGGGGAGTTCCAGCGCTTTCTCCTGAAACATTTAATCATAACAAAATCTCCAAGAGAAATACAATGCAATTGTTTTTGAGCTGGTCCAGGGAGTCCTCCTTGAACCTGTGACCTGATGGAACGTAATTATTTCGTTAGTTCAATACAGTATTTCATCATGTTGTGATCACAGTGTTTCAGAACACTGTGGAAAAAATGCAGTGATTTTTCTGTGGGCACCGGGTGCTTTTGTCTTGTTTTTTAAAAATTTGACTGTGTACCAGTGTGTGTCAACCTCTCTTAACATTCCCCCTTTTGACACATGATCAAAGGAATGTGTCAATGTAGCAAAAGCTGGGAAAAAGTGTTCAAGTAGCCTTAAAGTTGGAACCTAAACGCTTCCATTCTGCTCTTTCATGAAGGGTGGACATCTTCTGCATGTCCTTGAGTGTGAAAGCAATGTCAGGTTCTGTGTTAGATGTGAGTGTGGAAATAGGAAGTGATTCAGGTATCTGTGTAGCAGCTTGTTTGACTGCAGTATCTGCAGCTGCATTGCCTATAGAAATGTAATCTTTCCTGTTAGTGTGAGCAGCACATTTGATAACAGCAATGTGTTTAGGCAAAGTGATAGCCTCAAGGAGTTCGGCAACCAATTTATGGTTGAGAATGGGTTGTCCATCAGAGCGAAGGAAATGACGATGTTTCCAAAGTGCTCCAAAGTCATGAACAACTCCAAAAACATAGCGTGAGTCAGTGAAGATGTTTACTGATTTATTTTCAGAAAACTGACAAGCTTTGGTCAAAGCAATAAGCTCACAAGCTTGAGCTGAACAAGGCGGAAGTGATTTTGCTTCAATAGTGTGTGTGTTTGTCACTACTGCGTAACCACTTCTGATGGAGCCTGTGTTTATGTCACGTGAGGAAGATCAGTCAACAAAAAGTTCCCAGTCAGGGTCAGAGATAGGGTCTTGTTTTAAGTCAGGTCGAGGTGTGCACAAAACCTCAAGTTCAGCCATGCAATCATGTGGAGTGCCCTCATCCGGTGAGGGTAAGAGAGTGGCTGGATTAAGTACGTTGCAACGTTTGATGGTGATGTTAGGCATGTCTAACAAAGTAGTGTGATACTTCAGCCAGCGTGCTGTCAACAGGTGCGCAGTTTTTTGTTCATTTAGAATTTGTGCGACAGCATGGGGAACTAACAGGGTCAAATCAGAGTACCCCACGATGTCTCTACTTGCCAATACAGATTTTTCAGCTGCAACGACAGAGCGCAAACACAGGGGGAGTCCTGCAGCTACTGGGTCGAGTTTTGCAGAGAAGTATGCAACAGGTTTCATCCTGTCACCATGCTTCTGAAGCAAGACTGACGTCATGCACCCTCCACGTTCATCCACAGCCTGGACAAAAGACCGTGTTGGATCGGGAATTCCCAGTGTAGGTGCTTTTTGCAACTGAGCCTTGAGTGCTTCAAAAGCAGTCAATGCATCAGGTGTCCAAGTTAATTTGGAGCTCATTTGAAGGCCTTTTTCATGACAGACAGCGCAAAGTGGAGCTTCGAGTTCCGCGTAGTTAGGAATAAAATGTCTGCAATACCCACATAATCCCAAGAAAGACATGAGTTGTTTTTTAGTTACAGGAAGTGGCAGAGAAACTATGGCTTTAACGCGAGTGTCTGCCAGATCCCTCCCTTCAGCAGAGATTCTGTGACCCAGGAACATGACCAATGGCTGTACAAATTGAAGTTTTGAGTGTGACGCCTTGTGACCTTGTTCTGCAAGATATTGAAGTAGGCGTATTGTGTGTGTTTGACAGAGTGATTCTGTTGGTGCGGCCAACAACAAATCATCCAGTATTGCAACAACGCACTCAATAACAGAGAAGAAGTTGAACCAGATGGAATTTGTGATAAAATGACATAAGGGTTAGGTACAATGGGAGCACGTGCTTGAACAGCTGTGTTTACAGCACGTAGGTCTTGAACAAACCTCCATTTATCTGGGGGTGTTGTTCTGATTTTCTTGACAGGAAAAATTGGCGTTCGTACCTATGAGGAGGGGCAAGAAATAATTACTCCTGCGTTCAACAAAGAGTGGAAAACAGGTGTTATTCCTTCAATAACCTCTGGCTTGAGTGGATATTGGGCAATTTTAGGTCTGTAGGATGATTTAGGAGTGATCTGAATCGGTTCTTGACCTTTTATTAACCATACGTCATATTTGGTCTGGGCCCACAGGTGTTGTGGGACCTCTGAGAGTCTGGGGTCGTCAACTTGTAGTTTAGGAAAAGTTGTTGTTAGTCATGCTGTCTGAGTGTATTTTAGGTGTGTGGTTGGGATCAAGTCATGTTCATCAACAACAGGTATGTGTGTGTGTGGCTACTTGCTGTTTGGAGAGCTGGACCTTCCTCCCCCCGCTCTAGTCAGGTAGAGTGGCCTCCCCCTTGCCCGAACTGTGGCTGTTGGCCTCTTCCACGTCCACCTTCTCTGTGAGAGCCTGGAAAGTTCTGCCCCTGGTTGAGGTTGCCTTGGTGGGAGATGTCCTGACCGGGGCGGCCTTGGTAGGGACGCCTCTGACCCTGGCCCATGTGTTGACCCCGGTAGGGTGGCTGTCCCCGACCTCTGCGTTTGTGGGAGTAGTCTCTGATCAGTGGTCTTTAGTGACGCAGATGAAGCAGCCTGTAGGTTCTTGTAACCGTGGTTGCCAGTTCTGTGGTGGGCTTGTCCATTGGAAGCACCTTGGGCGTTGTGGGTGGGGCGCTTGAGAGGGTCTTAGAGACTGGGCATGTTCAAGAGTCATTTGGGTTGCAGCCTGGAGGAGTGTCAGCTGTGCATCTTCAGTTACACGTTGCTTCCTCTTCTGGGCTGAGGAGACTTCAGCTGAATGCATGTCCCATGCGTGGCGTGCATGTCGGAGGAAGTCATTGAGACGTGTTTCCATGCTGCAGCCAATGTAGGTGGTTTTGACTGCTCCCTTGATGTTAGGCAGGAAACCATTCATCAGATACTGGCATAGGACAGTCTTGAACGCAGACAGTGTCTGCATCCTGTTCACTTTTAACTTCAGTCTTTGACTCCTGTTCCTCACCCATTGTTGTCCCAGATCTTAGGATCATTGGTTCAGACCGAACCGATCCTTGAGGCTTCGGAGACTTCAGGTGGTGGTTGGTGTGGATGTGCCCCGTCACTGCCCCCAACAGCCCCATCAGTTCTCCTGGGTGGTTGGTAGTCATCATCTGTAGTCAGTGACCAGGCAGTTTTTTGTTGAAAGTTCAGGGTCTTGTCCTCCGGTTGGTGGAGCGTAAGATGGTGGTTTCTCTCAGGCCAGTGAAGGAGGGGTGACAGGGGAGCCATGGGAGGAGAAAGTCCATTGCTCTCCGTTGCATGTGGAGAAGAAAAAGAAGGAAAATGTTGAGTTAGTCTGGTCTTTATCAGTCTGGCTGCTTTTGCTGGCTTTAAATGTTTTTAAAACTGTTGGTTTTGAACCTGCCAGATCACTTTGTTTGCTTTTTCCAATTTTTTGAACCATCTGGAGAGCTTTAGAGTTTGTTTCCTGATTTTGTGCCTTTGATTCATTTTTTCCAAAGTCTGAAAGCTTGCTCGTGGTTGTGCATTGCTGTAAAAACGTCTCTAGGTATCTGTTTCATTTTAGACATTTTTAGTTTTTGTTCTGTCAGTCTCTCCTCGAGTTTTTGGATTTCATCTGGATCTAGAGACCCATTTTTAGAAAATCAAACTCATGATACCATTGTGCAACGAACCTGAAGCAAGAATCTCAGTGTAATTTTTTATATACGGTCAGCCTCTGGACTGCATGGGATGTAATCATTCATTCATTCATTCAACTTTTATTTAAATAGATAAATCACATTGAGTCTCAAAGACTCATTTACAAGAATCATTTTTACTGTTACTGGTACCCATGCTGTAGTCATGGGGATGTTCTAGGTCTGGTTTCAGTCGGTCAGTCAGATCTCGTTTTTTAATGTGGTGTGTGTCCTGTGTGTGGTTGCGTGTTGGTTTGCCTGGACCTACATCTGGAAACAAACCAAGGTGTCTGCATAAAAAGATTGTCTCACAATTAAAACCTGATACGAGGCCAAGGATCAGCATGGTCTTCCATGGATGAGTTTCGATCCAGTTTATTGAGTCTGTGTGCCTCATAGTTTGTTCAGAGGTTGCTAACTAGGGAAAAACAGGGGTTGGATGGACTCAACCTAGTTGTAGGTCTACGGACCTGCCGCCTTCACAGGGAGCCGTAACTCGGACTGTGAGTGTGTTGGTGCCGACCCGCACTTGCTGCCTCACTCTGAGTCCGTTTACCTCAGCTGTGAGTGGAAGAGTGTGCGAACGTCACTTCACCGTCGTTGGCATCTAGCATTCGAGCCTCAGATGCTTTCCCACACCCTCGTTGGCATCCAGCATTCGAGCATCAGATGCTGATGTCAGTTCTGACCCGTCCCGATCCTCCTTCGTTGGTGGCTTAGATCCTCGAAACAGCTTACAGTGGGAAGCGTGGACCCAGGTAGCTCTCTCAGCGACCTTCACCATGGTGTGTGTGGTCAGCAACACCTGGAATGGTCCTGTCCACCTCGGGGAGTTCCAGCGCTTTCTCCTGAAACATTTAATCATAACAAAATCTCCAAGAGAAATACAATGCAATTGTTTTTGAGCTGGTCCAGGGAGTCCTCCTTGAACCTGTGACCTGATGGAACGTAATTATTTCGTTAGTTCAATACAGTATTTCATCATGTTGTGATCACAGTGTTTCAGAACACTGTGGAAAAAATGCAGTGATTTTTCTGTGGGCACCGGGTGCTTTTGTCTTGTTTTTTAAAAATTTGACTGTGTACCAGTGTGTGTCAACCTCTCTTAACATTCCCCCTTTTGACACATGATCAAAGGAATGTGTCAATGTAGCAAAAGCTGGGAAAAAGTGTTCAAGTAGCCTTAAAGTTGGAACCTAAACGCTTCCATTCTGCTCTTTCATGAAGGGTGGACATCTTCTGCATGTCCTTGAGTGTGAAAGCAATGTCAGGTTCTGTGTTAGATGTGAGTGTGGAAATAGGAAGTGATTCAGGTATCTGTGTAGCAGCTTGTTTGACTGCAGTATCTGCAGCTGCATTGCCTATAGAAATGTAATCTTTCCTGTTAGTGTGAGCAGCACATTTGATAACAGCAATGTGTTTAGGCAAAGTGATAGCCTCAAGGAGTTCGGCAACCAATTTATGGTTGAGAATGGGTTGTCCATCAGAGCGAAGGAAATGACGATGTTTCCAAAGTGCTCCAAAGTCATGAACAACTCCAAAAACATAGCGTGAGTCAGTGAAGATGTTTACTGATTTATTTTCAGAAAACTGACAAGCTTTGGTCAAAGCAATAAGCTCACAAGCTTGAGCTGAACAAGGCGGAAGTGATTTTGCTTCAATAGTGTGTGTGTTTGTCACTACTGCGTAACCACTTCTGATGGAGCCTGTGTTTATGTCACGTGAGGAAGATCAGTCAACAAAAAGTTCCCAGTCAGGGTCAGAGATAGGGTCTTGTTTTAAGTCAGGTCGAGGTGTGCACAAAACCTCAAGTTCAGCCATGCAATCATGTGGAGTGCCCTCATCCGGTGAGGGTAAGAGAGTGGCTGGATTAAGTACGTTGCAACGTTTGATGGTGATGTTAGGCATGTCTAACAAAGTAGTGTGATACTTCAGCCAGCGTGCTGTCAACAGGTGCGCAGTTTTTTGTTCATTTAGAATTTGTGCGACAGCATGGGGAACTAACAGGGTCAAATCAGAGTACCCCACGATGTCTCTACTTGCCAATACAGATTTTTCAGCTGCAACGACAGAGCGCAAACACAGGGGGAGTCCTGCAGCTACTGGGTCGAGTTTTGCAGAGAAGTATGCAACAGGTTTCATCCTGTCACCATGCTTCTGAAGCAAGACTGACGTCATGCACCCTCCACGTTCATCCACAGCCTGGACGAGTATGCAACAGGTTTCATCCTGTCACCATGCTTCTGAAGCAAGACTGACGTCATGCACCCTCCACGTTCATCCACAGCCTGGACAAAAGACCGTGTTGGATCGGGAATTCCCAGTGTAGGTGCTTTTTGCAACTGAGCCTTGAGTGCTTCAAAAGCAGTCAATGCATCAGGTGTCCAAGTTAATTTGGAGCTCATTTGAAGGCCTTTTTCATGACAGACAGCGCGAAGTGGAGCTTCGAGTTCCGCGTAGTTAGGAATAAAATGTCTGCAATACCCACATAATCCCAAGAAAGACATGAGTTGTTTTTTAGTTACAGGAAGTGGCAGAGAAACTATGGCTTTAACGCGAGTGTCTGCCAGATCCCTCCCTTCAGCAGAGATTCTGTGACCCAGGAACATGACCAATGGCTGTACAAATTGAAGTTTTGAGTGTGACGCCTTGTGACCTTGTTCTGCAAGATATTGAAGTAGGCGTATTGTGTGTGTTTGACAGAGTGATTCTGTTGGTGCGGCCAACAACAAATCATCCAGTATTGCAACAACGCACAGCCTTGAGGAAGAGTGAAACCCATCAGACTGTCGTTCAATAACAGAGAAGAAGTTGAACCAGATGGAATTTGTGATAAAATGACATAAGGGTTAGGTACGATGGGAGCACGTGCTTGAACAGCTGTGTTTACAGCACGTAGGTTTCTTGAACAAACCTCCATTTATCTGGGGGTGTTGTTCTGATTTTCTTGACAGGAAAAATTGGCGTTCGTACCTATGAGGAGGGGCAAGAAATAATTACTCCTGCGTTCAACAAAGAGTGGAAAACAGGTGTTATTCCTTCAATAACCTCTGGCTTGAGTGGATATTGGGCAATTTTAGGTCTGTAGGATGATTTAGGAGTGATCTGAATCGGTTCTTGACCTTTTATTAACCATACGTCATATTTGGTCTGGGCCCACAGGTGTTGTGGGACCTCTGAGAGTCTGGGGTCGTCAACTTGTAGTTTAGGAAAAGTTGTTGTTAGTCATGCTGTCTGAGTGTATTTTAGGTGTGTGGTTGGGATCAAGTCATGTTCATCAACAACAGGTATGTGTGTGTGTGGCTACTTGCTGTTTGGAGAGCTGGACCTTCCTCCCCCCGCTCTAGTCAGGTAGAGTGGCCTCCCCCTTGCCCGAACTGTGGCTGTTGGCCTCTTCCACGTCCACCTTCTCTGTGAGAGCCTGGAAAGTTCTGCCCCTGGTTGAGGTTGCCTTGGTGGGAGATGTCCTGACCGGGGCGGCCTTGGTAGGGACGCCTCTGACCCTGGCCCATGTGTTGACCCCGGTAGGGTGGCTGTCCCCGACCTCTGCGTTTGTGGGAGTAGTCTCTGATCAGTGGTCTTTAGTGACGCAGATGAAGCAGCCTGTAGGTTCTTGTAACCGTGGTTGCCAGTTCTGTGGTGGGCTTGTCCACTGGAAGCACCTTGGGCGTTGTGGGTGGGGCGCTTGAGAGGGTCTTAGAGACTGGGCATGTTCAAGAGTCATTTGGGTTGCAGCCTGGAGGAGTGTCAGCTGTGCATCTTCAGTTACACGTTGCTTCCTCTTCTGGGCTGAGGAGACTTCAGCTGAATGCATGTCCCATGCGTGGCGTGCATGTCGGAGGAAGTCATTGAGACGTGTTTCCATGCTGCAGCCAATGTAGGTGGTTTTGACTGCTCCCTTGATGTTAGGCAGGAAACCATTCATCAGATACTGGCATAGGACAGTCTTGAACGCAGACAGTGTCTGCATCCTGTTCACTTTTAACTTCAGTCTTTGACTCCTGTTCCTCACCCATTGTTGTCCCAGATCTTAGGATCATTGGTTCAGACCGAACCGATCCTTGAGGCTTCGGAGACTTCAGGTGGTGGTTGGTGTGGATGTGCCCCGTCACTGCCCCCAACAGCCCCATCAGTTCTCCTGGGTGGTTGGTAGTCATCATCTGTAGTCAGTGACCAGGCAGTTTTTTGTTGAAAGTTCAGGGTCTTGTCCTCCGGTTGGTGGAGCGTAAGATGGTGGTTTCTCTCAGGCCAGTGAAGGAGGGGTGACAGGGGAGCCATGGGAGGAGAAAGTCCATTGCTCTCCGTTGCATGTGGAGAAGAAAAAGAAGGAAAATGTTGAGTTAGTCTGGTCTTTATCAGTCTGGCTGCTTTTGCTGGCTTTAAATGTTTTTAAAACTGTTGGTTTTGAACCTGCCAGATCACTTTGTTTGCTTTTTCCAATTTTTTGAACCATCTGGAGAGCTTTAGAGTTTGTTTCCTGATTTTGTGCCTTTGATTCATTTTTTCCAAAGTCTGAAAGCTTGCTCGTGGTTGTGCATTGCTGTAAAAACGTCTCTAGGTATCTGTTTCATTTTAGACATTTTTAGTTTTTGTTCTGTCAGTCTCTCCTCGAGTTTTTGGATTTCATCTGGATCTAGAGACCCATTTTTAGAAAATCAAACTCATGATACCATTGTGCAACGAACCTGAAGCAAGAATCTCAGTGTAATTTTTTATATACGGTCAGCCTCTGGACTGCATGGGATGTAATCATTCATTCATTCATTCAACCTTTATTTAAATAGATAAATCACATTGAGTCTCAAAGACTCATTTACAAGAATCATTTTTACTGTTACTGGTACCCATATTGATTCTTATTGTCTGCTTTATTATCTGCACGCTACCCCTTGGAAGTGCGTCTCACGCTACTTCTTATTTTTAATTTGAAGTGCGTCTCACGGATTTTTATCCTCACGCTACCTCTAGTATCTAATTAGAGGTGCGTCCCGTAGATTTTTATTATTATTTTTCTCTGCGCGCTACCTTTTATATCTAATTAGAGGTGCGCCTCATAGATTTTTATCTTCGCGCTACCTCTTATGTCTAATTAGAGGTGCGCCTCATAGGTTTTTATCTTCGCGCTATCTCT
>JBBPBX010000004.1:114514-129749 GCA_038048925.1 Garcialebias charrua | reverse complement strand
GGCCAACTAAACCCCCCTGGCGGGCCGGATACGGCCCGCGGGCCGGGTCTTTGACACCCCTGGTCTACAGTGTTGATGGAAAATCTTTAAGAGAAAACTGAGACTGAAACAAGTTTTAAAAAGTATGAAGTATTTAATTCTCCTTTGCAAAGCGGAGGCAGACATAGAGTACAAGACACAAGGCTGTTCTGAGCTGCTCTGAAAAGTGCTTCTCGATGTCTTCTTCTTATACCTGCCTTCGCACGTCATCGGGGAGTTTCACAACCTCAAATCATAGGGTGCAGGCCAGCTGCGGTGGAAATAAGCTGACGGCTGAGTTTTACAATACCATTCCCAGAAACAGTTTGGCTTTGCATGATCATATTTTTGGAAACAGTTTAGCTTTGCACAATAACACTTCCCAGAACCAGGAGGTTTCAGTCAATCCACGTTCTTGTTTTAACAGATGGTGAGCTCGTTTTCCAACCACAGACTGTTTGTCTTTCTTCGTAGGGATGTTTCCATGGCAGGCATTGCAACCACAGGGCCTCATAGGAATGTTTCCATGGCAGGCATTGTGACCACAGAGCATCTTGCTCAGCAGAAAAGGGGAAAAACCACAGAAAATTTCATGGCATGAGGAGGGAAATGATAATAAACTCTTGCTCGTACAGAAAGACAGAGGGCTTCAACAGTTCAAGCAAGAAGTTCACTCAGTTCGAGCAAAGAGGTTCAATCAGTTCGGAGCAAAGAAGTTTCAAGCTCAAACAATATGTTTATAAGTAATAGGACAATAAAGAAATAAAACCAACAGTGTATAAAGATTAATTTTTCTTCCACAATTTCCCCCTTTTGTTCCTTTATGGAACAACATCTTATGGGAAAAAATAATAAGACTATATAGACAGTATCAGACTCTGAAAACAAAACATCAGGAAAACACACTTCACATTACACTGATTTCATATGGATCCTTCATTAACTTCAGATGGAAAATGGCAAGAGCTATTTTTTTGTAGGTTACAGACCCTGGTCATTTGTGGCAAAGCTAAACTATAAAAGAAATCACATCAACCGATAAATTGAAATTAATAAGTAAAAATAAAATGGAGTAAAGGCATATTTTAATTCAGGAAGTGCTGTCCAACGAGAGTGCTTAAATCAAGTGGGAGTCTGAAATGCCATTGAAGGAGATGTACAATTTCTCGTATGGTGTGAACTATTGTACTTAAAAGATGTATTCTTGACTCAAAATCATCAAAAAGGACCTGACCATCTTCTCCACCTGCAGTGTAGTGGAGGATCAATATGTCTTCTAAGTGGTCTGGATCAACATGTATGTATGCAGTATCATCTGTTATTGTTAATGTAAGCTTCATTCTACTTTAGTTTGTTTTTTAGAACGAAGGTAGTGGGAGTGGAAGCGAATGTGTCCATGTTATTTTCTAAATTCATATCTAGGTCTTTGTGGAGAAGGGCATAAGTTGCTGCTTGTTGTTCAGGGACAAGAACAGTTGAAATTAAACATGTTGACAGGGAAGGAAGACATGGGATACAGCAGCAGCCGTAGGTTACAAATACGGCTAAACAAACTCTAGCAGAGATGATTAGGGACATAATAATACCTTCCCATTTACCAAACATTTTATTAAACCAATCAGAGATGGGGTTATTGATTCCTGAAGTTTCTTGCATTTCTTGGGAGAGTTCTTTTAGGCCTTTGAGGACCCTAGCTACTTTACTATCTGGGACTGTGTTGTTAGGGATAAAAGTACAACATTGGTCACCAATCATTGAGCATACGTCTCCTTTCTCAGCTAATATCATGTCTAAGGCCATTTGATTTTGGATTGCCATTTTAGATGTGGGACGTAATTGATCAGAGAGGCCTTCAATGGCATCTCGGGTGAGATTGGTCAGGCATAAGACATTGTAATGGACAAAATTAATTCTGGCTACGTTTTTATTGGTAGTCACCAGTGTTGGGTGTAACGCGTTACTTAGTAACGCGTTACAATAATGACATTACATTTTTCAGTAACGTAGTAGTGTAACGCACTACTTTGAAAATGCCTGTAATATATTACAGTTACTAACAAAACCTTACATTCGTTACTTGCGTTACAATCAGGACCTTTCAGAGAATAGTTTTATTTATTTATTTTATTTTACTTTTCGGAGAATAGTTGTGAGACGAGGACGACGGAGCAGACTGGAAAACAAAGACGTACGCGATGACGTCAGAACGTCATACGTCAACGTACATAGACATATAAAGGTACATAGACATACATTGAATGAACAACAACATGGCGGAGGTGGAGGCGAACGTGGCAATGTCATTTTATGGATGGAAGTATTCATATTATTTTTCTTTTGGCACAAGAAAGGACAAGAACATTACAGTAGTGTGCAAGCTATGTCTGGGCCACAACAAGACACTGTCTACTGCTGCGAACTCGACGTCAAATCTTTACAAGCATTTACAAAGACAACACGCTAATGCTAAGCTAGCTGCTAAAGAGCCGCAGAGGGATGGTGCAAGTTTGATGCCGCCACCGTTTAAGCAGGCTCGGCTTGAATTTCACCGCCAGGCAACCACTACAAAGGCTGAGGTAAACAAACTTGTAAACAAACATTTCAGATGTTTTATTTTTTATTTTGTTTTATTTTTTTAAAACAGAAGTTTTACATTTTGATATTGTCATACCTTTTGAATGGCACGTTTACATATGCATTGTGCTTGTTATGTATATGTATATATAAAAGATCTCTAATGTCATTATTGAAAGATAAAAATTAATACAGGTTAAATCTTAGGTATTAGAGTAATCCAAAAGTAATGTAACTAAGATACTTTCAGAACTGAGTAACTAAGTAGTGTAATATGTTACCTTTTAAAAAAGTAACTAGTAATGTGTAACTAATTACTTATTTTGGCTAACTACCCCTACACTGGTAGTCACAAGGAAAAAGGCTCCTATGATAGGTAGGTTTTCAAACCCTGCTACAACAGGGTCAGCTAGTTTGAATTAATCTGGAACACCTTGTGGAACCCCTATTGCATTGATATAAGTTTTGGAGTTTGCATTTAGATTAAATTCTACGTCTCGTTTGGTTCTATTATGTTGTAAAGTTAACTGATGTCCAGCTAACAAAAGGGGTGCTGCAAGACTCACTAGAGCACAAAGTCCTATAGTTTTTTCAGGGATTTTGACTGATAACCTTTGACCTCCGCAATAGTAATATAATCCTGCTCTAACCCAAGTGCCTATACGTTGGGTTTCTTCGTCATTAGTATTTACGTTTTCAGTTACATTGCACCAATCTTGGTCGATATTTCCATAATTAAGGGATGGCTGTTCTGCAATAAAGTTGAAGCAGTGATAACCTTCAAGAATGCGATTAGGGCGAAAAGAATCTGGATGTGTTTTATTGTGAATAGGTGGATATATGTCGGTTAGTGTGGTGCAACCGTCTACTGGATGTTGTCTAGTGAGTGTCATCATGCAGTTATATCCCAATGTGTCTTCAGGAAGGGGCTGGTTGTGTGACTAGTTTGGGTCTGGCTGTAGCGCAAGCTACACAATTACTGAGTTGAGCTTCTCTTGCAGCTTCAACTAACCAGGATAACCACATGTTGTCATCTCCATGTCCCATTACGCGCTCTATCAGTTGTTCAGGTTTTAATTTTGTATAATCTACAGAGATAGTTGGAATGTTTTCTCACTGAAAGCTTTCAAGTTTAGGGATTGGGTAATTGGTGACGTTTGTAATGTGTGGTTGCGGTGGGGGAATAAATCTGATGGTGACAAATCCCTTTGGATCAGCGCCTGAGACATCGGCTTGAATTAGGAAAGTATAAGAGTCTGATTTTGTTTGTGAGATAAAATCTTTTGGAGGACCATGTAACTTACTTAATGAGAGGGTGATTGGATTTTTTGCTGGGTTATAATCTCTTTGAAATCTAACTTTGTCCCACCATTTCTTTGTGTCTTCAGTCAAATCTGAACGTATGGGTGTCCATAGTCCCGTGTATGCAGTGACTGTGGACCAGGAGCATGTTGGCTCACGAGTTCCTGGTAGCTGCATTCCTGATTGATGGACAAACCTGCGCATGCAAGTGTTGTGTACCAGGAAATCATCAGCATTCATTGAGATGTCTAAACACAAATACAGATCAGCACTTCGGTACCACAAGTCATGGCCTTTGCAATTTATTACATCAAATAAGTCGAACTGAAACGCAGTGGTTGAGTTGATCTCATAGTCAAGAACCAGTTTCTGATAGGCGGATTCTGGAATGCTTCTTTTGTTTAGCTTTGTCTGAGTGCAGGGCCCTTCATCTGGAAATAAACAAAGGTGTATGCACAGGAAAATTGTGCCACAACTCAAACCTGATATGAGACCAAAGATAAGCATGGTCTTCCATGGATGAGTTTCGATCCAGTTTATTGAGTCTGTGTGCCTCATGGTTTGTTCAGAGGTTGTTAACTAGGGAAAAAACAGGGGTTGGATGGGCTCAACCTAGTTGTAGGTTTAGGTACCTGCCGCCTTCACAGGGAACCGTAACTCGGACTGTGAGTGTGATGTTGTAGGTGCCATAACGCACTTGCTACCTCACTCTGAGTCCGTTCCCTCAGTCGTGAGTGGAAGAGTGTGTGTGAGGGTTACTTCATCCTCGTTAGCATCGAGCATTAGCACTTTGCTGCAAATGGTAAATGGTAAATGGAGCTTATTTATATAGCGCTTTCTAGCCCCCTGTGAGGAGCCCCAAAGCGCTTTACAATACCAACCATCCACCCATTCATTCAGACATTCATACACCGGTAGTGGTAGCCTGCCTTGCAAGGCGCCATCCAGACCTACCAGGAGCAACTCGGGGTTAAGTGTCTTGCCCAGGGACACAACAACATGGTGGGCGGATGCGGGATTCGAACCTCCAACCTTCCGATCGGGGGTCGACTACCATTACCACTATGCCACGGTCGCCCCGTTGCACCCTCGTTGGCATCCAGCATTCGAGTATCAGATGCTGATGTCAGTTCTGACCCGTCCCGATCCTCTTCTGTCGGTGGCTTCGTTCCTCGAAACAGCTTGCAGTGGGAAGCGTGGACCCAGGTAGCTCTCTCAGCGACCTTCACCGCGGTGTGTGTGGTCAGCAACACCTGGAATGGTCCTGTCCACCTCGGGGAGTTCCAACGCTTTCTCCTGAAACATTTAATCATAACAAAATCTCCAGGAGAAATACAATGCAATTGTTTTTGTGCTGGTCCAGGGAGTCCTCCTTGAACCTGCGACCTGATGGAATGTAATTGTTTTGTTAGTTCAATACAGTATTTCATCATGTTGTGATCACAGTGTTTCAGATCACTCGTGGGATCTGTTGGTGGCCCAACTCCAAGGTTGGGCGGAGCTGCAAAAAGGATTTCAAAAGGACTAAGGTTATGTTTAGCCCTTCTGTGCATGCGCATTCCCATAACAGCAAGAGGTAAACATGAAACCCAACTCTGTTGCGTGTCCTCACAAATCTCGGCCAATTTGTTCTTTAATGTGCCATTCTCTCTCTCAACTGCGCCTCCACTTTGTGGGTGATAGGAGCAGTGTTTGGTCAAGTCAAAATTCAGTGTGGTTGAGATTTCTGTCATGATTTGGTTAGCAAAGTGTGGTCCATTGTCACTGGAAATTCTCTGTGGAATTCCCTAGTGAGGAATGATTTCCTGAAAGAGGATTTTAGCCACTGTGTTTGCAGTGTTATGTTTTGTGGGAAAAACCTCAACCCATTTTGAAAACATATCCACGACAACCAAACAGTATTTTTTGTTCATCACAGGTGTCAATTCAATAAAATCAATCATTAAGTGTTGAAAAGGTGCAGTGATTTTTCTGTGGGTACCTGAAGTTTCTGTCTTAACTGCCTTTGAGATGTTGTGAGATGCACACACAAGACATGAGTCACAATGTTGTTGAGCATATTTTAAAAATTTAACTGTGTACCAGTGTGTGTCAACCTCTCTTAACATTCCCCCTTTTGACACATGATCAAAAGAATGTGTCAATGTAGCAAAAGCTGGGAAAAGTGTTCAGGTAAACAAGGGTTGTTGTTTGGACCAATCCATAGTCCATCCTTAAAGGTAGAACCTAAACGCTTCCATTCTGCCCGCTCATGAGGGGTGGACATTTTCTGCATGTCCTTGAATGTGAAAGCAATGTCAGGTTCTGTGTTAGATGTGAGTGTGGAAATAGGAAGTGATTCAGGTATCTGTGTAGCAGCTTGTTTGGCTGCAGTGTCTGTGGCTGCATTACCTATAAAAATGTAGTCTTTCCTGTTAGTGTGAGCAGCACATTTGATGACAGCAATGTGTTTGGGCAAGGTGATGGCCTCAAGGAGTTTGGCAACCAATTTATGGTTAAGAATGAGTTGTCCATCAGAGCGAAGGAAATGACGATGTTTCCAAAGTGCTCCAAAGTCATGAACAACTCCAAAAGCATAGCGTGAGTCAGTGAAGATGTTGACTGATTTGTTTTCAGAGAGCTGACAAGCTCGGGTCAAAGCAATAAGTTCACAAGCTTGAGCTGAACAAGGCAGAAGTGATTTTGCTTCAATAGTGCGTGTGTTTGTCACTACTGGGTAACCACTTCTGATGGAGCCTGTGTTCATGTCACGTGAGGAAGAGCCGTCAACAAAAAGTTCCCAGTCAGGGTCAGAGATAGGGTCTTGTTTTAAGTCAGGTCGAGGTGTGCACAAAACCTCAAGTTCAGCCATGCAATCATGTGGAGTGCCCTCATCCGGTGAAGGTAAGAGAGTGGCTGGATTAAGTACGTTGCAACGTTTGATGGTGATGTTAGGCATGTCTAACAAAGTAGTGTGGTACTTCAGCCAGCGTGCTGTCGACAGATGCGCAGTTTTTTGTTCATTTAGAATTTGTGTGACAGCATGGGGGACTAACAGGGTCAAATCAGAGTACCCCACGATGTCTCTACTTGCCAATACAGATTTTTCAGCTGCAGCAACTGAGCGCAAACACAGGGGGAGTCCTGCAGCCACTGGGTCGAGTTTTGCAGAGAAGTATGCAACAGGTTTCATTCTGTCACCATGCTTCTGAAGCAAGACTGACGTCATGCACCCTCCACGTTCATCCACAGCCTGGACGAAAGGCCTTGTTGGATCTGGAATTCCCAATGTGGGTGCTTTTTGCAACTGAGCCTTGAGTGCTTCAAAAGCAGTCAATGCATCAGGTGTCCAAGTTAATTTGGAGCTCATTTGAAGGCCTTTTTCATGACAGACAGCGCAAAGTGGAGCTTCGAGTTCCGCGTAGTTAGGAATAAAATGTCTGCAATACCCACATAATCCCAAGAAAGACATGAGTTGTTTTTTAGTTACAGGAAGTGGCAGAGAAACTATGGCTTTAACGCGAGTGTCTGCCAGATCCCTCCCTTCAGCAGAGATTCTGTGACCCAGGAACGTGACCAATGGCTGTACAAATTGAAGTTTTGAGAGTGACGCCTTGTGACCTTGTTCTGCAAGATATTGAAGTAGGCGTATTGTGTGTGTTTGACAAAGACTTTCTGTTGGTGCTGCCAACAACAAGTCGTCCACGTATTGCAAAAGTGCACAACCTGGAGGAAGAGTGAAACCCATCAGGCTGTCGTTAAGTGCCTGGTGGAAGATGGTAGGGCTTTCACAGAAACCTTGACAGAGACGGGTAAAAGTGTAAGACTTGCCCAAAAATTGAAAGGAGAACCAAAACTGACTGTCATTGTGTACTGGTACACTAAAGAATGCGTTAGCCAAGTCAATAACGGAGAAGAAAGTTGAACCAGATGGAATCTGTGATAGAATCACATAGGGGTTCGGTACAATGGGAGCACGTGCTTGTACAGCTGCGTTTACAGCACGTAGGTCTTGAACAATCCTCCATTCATCTGGGGGTGTTGGTCTGATTTTCTTGACAGGAAAAATTGGCGTTCGTACCGGTGAGGAGGGGCAAGGAATAGTTACTCCTGCGTTCAACAAAGAGTGGAAAACAGGTGTTATTCCTTCAATAGCCTCTGGCTTGAGTGGATATTAGGCAATTTTAGGTCTGTAGGATGATTTAGGAGTGATCTGAATCGGTTCTTGACCCTTGATTAACCCTACGTCATATTTGGTTTGGGCCCACAGGTGTTGTGGGACCTCTGAGAGTCTGGGGTCGTCGACCTGCAGTTTGGAAAAGTTGTTGCTAGTCATGCTGTCTGGTCAACTGGGGCTTGGATTGGAGTCACATAAACCTCAAAGTTGATGTCTCGCTTGAACATGAAGAGTGATGGTGAGTACATGCAATCACCCACTGGTAACCAATCTGATGTGGTCACTGTATCCAAGGCCATGTGGCCAAGGTCTTTCCACTGAAGTGACTGGTCACGAGCGAGTGAAACATGTGGAAATGAGTCATGCATTGTGAAAAATGACCATTGTGATAGTGAGATGGGGTGTGTCCCCTGTTTTTAATGAGACTAGGGAAAAACAGACTTATTGTGTCCAGCAAATGGCTGTGAGATGGATGGTGCTGGACGGTGTGTGCAGAAAAAAGGCTGCAAATGGGTCATCTGGGTCAGTCACTAGACGTATTGTGCAATGTAATGTGTTGGGGTCATGGAGAATGGAGTTCTGTGACATCCTTTCTATAGTCATTTCAATCAGTATTTCAGTCTGTGTTGGGTCAATGAGCAACCACTCCAGTACTGATAGGACTGGTTCTGAGTAGAAAGTGGTCGTGTTTAGGTCAGGTGTGGAAACTAGAAGTCCTTCTGGTCCACAAGTGATAGTCAGGTTGAACTTTAAGATCAAGTCTCTTGCTAAAAGATTGACAGGGCAGTATTCTGATAGTAGAAACTGATGTGTGTGTTCTGTTTTATCAAAAGGGTTTGTCACTGATAGAGGACTTGTCACAGGTTCAGAGATAGTCATGCCTGATGCTCCTGTGGAAGTGATAATTTGTCCTGATAATGGTGCATCTGGGAATGATTTTTTCTTATTGAGTGACTTTGTTGCTCCTGAGTCTACAAGGAATGGGAGTGCCATTCCCTGTACATTCACTGTGAGCATGGGCAATTTATGACAGGCTGATTGGGTGTATTTCAGGTATGTGGATGGACACAAATCTTGGTCAAAAACAGATGTGTGTGTGCATGTACTTGCTGTTTGGAGAGCTGGACATTCCTCCCCCCGCTCTAGTCAGGTAGAGTGGCCTCCCCTCTGCCCGAACTGTGGCTGTTGACCTCTTCCGCGTCCACCTTCTCTGTGTGGACCTGGAAAGTTCTGTCCCTGGTTGGGGTTGCCTTGGTAGGGGATGTCCTGACCGGGGCAACCTTGGTAGGGGCACCTCTAACCTTGGCCCATGTGTTGACCCCGGTAGGGTGGCTGTCCCCGACCTCTTTTTTTTGCGAGGGCAGTCCCTGATCCAGTGGTCTTCAGCGCCGCAGATGTAACAGCTGGAGGGCTCTTGTAACCTTGGTTGCCAGTTCTGTGGCGGGTTCGTCCACTGGGAGCGTCTTGGGTGTTGTGGATGGGGCGCTTGAGGGGGTCTTAGAGGCTAGGCATGTTCAAAAGTCATTTGGGTTGCAGCCTGGAGAAGTGTCAGCTGGACGTTTTCAGCTACACACAGTTTCCTCTTCTGGTCAGCGGAGACTTCAGCTGCATGCAGATCCCAGGCGTGGCGTGCATGTTGGAGGAGGGCATTGAGGCGTGCCTCTACGTTGTAGCCAATGTAGGTGGTCTTGACAGCTTTCCTGATGTTGGACAGGAAACCACTCATCAGAAACTAGCATAGGACATTCTCGAACACAGAGGGTTGTGTCTCTCCTCTCCAATCAGCATTGGTAGGTACTTCAATACCTGAGTGGGTGATGAACACTGGGAGCATGCGGTTGTAGTAATCTTGGGGTGGTTCATCTGATCTTTGTGTGATGCTTGTAATTACACCATACCTGGGCATGGCTGGGAAAGTTGTGGAGATAGCATCTCTCAAGGTAGTGATTTGGCCCTTGAAAGCTATGTTGTCAGCATGGTCATAGTCTATCACTTTTAGGCGTTGTTGGAAATTGTCATCATCAAACTTTGCCACGCCTATGTTGTTGATGAACCCGATACCATAGACTGTAGCCAGGATCATATTTAATTCAGTCATGGTAGGTTTAAGCACCTTCACCATGTTGCCCATGGCACCTGCTATGGCCCGTCCCCCCTGGGCTTGATCTGGGAGGTACTCCTGAGCCATCTTGACCAGGTCATCTTTGGGCCATGCTCGATAGATGAGTTGAGACCCATCCCCACCGCCAAATTCTACCATCGGGTAGGAACCAGTCATCATCATGGTTCCAACTCGTCCTCTTGGTTGGTGTTCGTCTTTTATTTCTTCTTGTTTGAACTGTTTTCCTGACCTTGTGATGGATGTGGGTTCACTCCCATCTGCTGTGGGAGGTTGTGCGTAGTCAGTTCCAGCTGCACCCTCAGCATCAGGTGGTTGCTGTTGGCTTGGTTCTCCTTCTTCTCCTGACCCTCCAGCAACGTTGTCCGTGCCCCCGCTACCAGCACCTCCAGCCCCCTTTGCTCTTCTGGGTGGTTGGTAGTCATCATCTGTAGTCAGTGACCAGGCAGTTTTTTGTTGAAAAAGTTCAGGGCCTTGTCCTCCGGTTGAAGGAACGTAAGGTGGTGGGTCACTTAGGCCAGCGAGGGATGGGTAGAGGGATGGGTAGAGAGGAGCCATGGGAGGAGAAATTCTATTGCTCTCCGATACATGTGGAGAAGAAAAATAAGGAAAATGTTGAGTTAGTTTGGTTTTTATCAGTCTGGCTGCTTTTGCTGGCTTTATTTTTTAAAACTGTTGGTTTTGAACCTACCAGATCACTTTGTTTGCTTTTCCCAATTTTTTGAACCATCTGGAGAGCTTTAGAGTTTGTTTTCTGATTTTGTGCCTTTGATTCATTTTTCCAAAGTCTGAACGCTTGCTCATGGTTGTGCATTGCTGTAAAAACTTCTCTGGGTATCTTTGTCATTTTAGACATTTTTAGTTTTTGTTCTGTCAGTCTCTCCTCAAGTTTTTGGATTTCATCTGGATCTAAATACCCATTTTTTGGAAAATCAAACTCATGATACCATTGTGTAACAAACCTAAGACAAGAATCTCCGTGCAACTTTTTCATTCGGTCAGCCTCTGGCCCGCATGGAATATAATCAACATTTTTACTGTTACTTGTACCCATATCATATACTTTTTGTTGCCGCCGCCGCCTCCTCTATATCTAATCAGAGGTGGGCTTGTAGATTTTTCCTGATTAATCTACACTCAGTTTCTCGTATTTTTATCGATAAATCTTACACGCGCGTTAACTCGGTTTCTTAGTCAGAAGAAAAACCCTACTGTCCCTTTAAGGACTTCCCACTCTGTCTCTTTAGACCTTACGCTCGATGTATTTCTGTTTTAATACATTTCTACGTGGTTAGTTTTTGTTGATATTTTATTTTGAAAGATCGATAAATTTTACCTTGATTGTTTTAGTTTCAGTCTGTAGTCTCGGACTTGATTTCTGTTGAAGTCGATCCCCTCCCTCGAAGAATCAAGACGTCCTCCCTCTCCGGAAAGTTTGGCTGGAGGTTCGGAGGTTCGGTGATCAGCCTGCCGTTGTGAGGCCCCGATGGGAAAAAACAGCCTCCAAAGAAACCATCCTCTGCTACCAATTGTCGATGGAAAATCTTTAAGAGAAAACTGAGACTGAAACAAGTTTTAAAAAGTATGAAGTATTTAATTCTCCTTTGCAAAGCGGAGGCAGACACAGAGTACAAGACACAAGGCTGTTCTGAGCTGCTTTGAAAAGTGCTTCTCGATGTCTTCTTCTTATACCTGCCTTCGCACGTCATCGGGGAGTTTCACAACCTCAAATCATAGGGTGCAGGCCAGCTGCGGTGGAAATAAGCTGACGGCTGAGTTTTACAATACCATTCCCAGAAACAGTTTGGCTTTGCATGATAATATTTTTGGAAACAGTTTAGCTTTGCACAATAACACTTCCCAGAACCAGGAGGTTTCAGTCAGTCCACGTTCTTGTTTTAACAGATGGTGAGCTCGTTTTCCAACCACAGACTGTTTGTCTTTCTTCATAGGGATGTTTCCATGGCAGGCATTGCAACCACAGGGCCTCATAGGAATGTTTCCATGGCAGGCATTGTGACCACAGAGCATCTTGCTCAGCAGAAAAGGGGAAAAACCACAGATCATTTCATGGCATGAGGAGGGAAATGATGACAATCTCCTGCTCTCACAGAAAGACAGAGGGCTTCAACAGTTCAAGAAAGAAGTTCACTCAGTTCGATCAAAGAGGTTCAATCAATTCGGAGCAGAGAAGTTTCAAGCTCAAACAATATGTTTATAAGTAATAGGACAATAAAGAAATAAAACCAACAGTGTATAGAGATTAATTTTTCTTCCACACACAGCTTTTCTCAATGCCTGCTGCGGGGGTTCTTCAGTGCTCCACACCGCCTGCTGCTGAGGTTCTTCAGTGCTCCACACCGCCTGCTGCGGAGGTTCTTCAGTGCTCCACACCGCCTGCTGCGAAGGTTCTTCAGTGCTCCACACCGCCTGCTGCAGAGGTTCTTCAGTGCTCCACGTCTCCAGCTGCAGTGGCTCCACCACCTTCCACGTCTCCAGCTGCGGTGGCTCCACCGCCTTCCACGTCTCCAGCTGCTGTGGCTCCACCGCCTTCCACGTCTCCAGCTGCGGTGGCTCCATCGCCTTCAACGTCTCCAGCTGCTGTGGCTCCACCGCCTTCCATGTCTCCAGCTGCGGTGGCTCCACGCCTTCACATCTCCAGCTGCTGTGGCTCCACCGCCTTCCACGTCTCCAGCTGCGGTGGCTCCACCGCCTTCCATGTCTCCAGCTGCGGTGGCTCCACCGCCTTCCACGTCTCCAGCTGCGGTGGCTCCACCGCCTTCCATGTCTCCAGCTGCGGTGGCTCCACCGCCTTCCACGTCTCCAGCTGCGGTGGCTCCATCGCCTTCCATGTCTCTGGAGGGTCCCATGGCAGCGGCAACCCCAGAGGGTTCCACGGTGTCTGCGCCTTGCTCTGGGTCTCTTGTTTGTGTGTGTAGACCTAGTTCTCCCCTTGTGTTCCTTGGTGCCCTCTGTCCTGTTTTCCCCTCCTCCCACCCATGATTTTTGGGTGGTGGGTTTCTGGTGGATGTCTGGAGACGTCCTTTGAGGGGGAAGTAATGTAGGGATTGTAGTTTTGTTTAGTGTTTAGGGATTGTAGTTGTGTTTCATAGTGTATGCCTCCATCTGGTGTTGTGTCTCTGTTCCTGCACTCCCTGGTTTCCTGTTCTGTTATTTTCTCTTGTGTTTCAGCTGTTTGTCCTCACAGGTGTTTTGTCTCGTTAGTCACAGTATATAGGTTTATGTCTCTGTGTTAGTCTTTGTTCTGGCATTGTTTTGTTGTGCTTCATACTGCATTGCCTGAGCTGTGTGAGATCCACAAGTGTTTGTTTATGTTTATGTTTATGTTTATTAAATTTGTTCATTTTTTTACAAAAGAAACAATACAAGGCAATCTCATAATGATAGTGTACAAGATGTAAAAAAATGAAAGGTGGCAGAAAGAAGAATAAATCTTATTATATCTGCCCCTTATCTCCAACAATCAGATTAAACAACAGTAGTCAAACCATGTAAACAATAATAATTTTCAACCAACTTTTTCCAACAGTCAGGTTAAACAATAATATTCTTCAACCAACAGTACAAAATTATTAACTCTTTTTTAATTTTCTAACTAACAGTACAAAATGACTAACTCTTTCTAATTTTCTAACTAATACAATACACATCACGTTATTTCACATATATTTTTTTAACACATTTGTTTTGATCATTTTTTTAAATGTAAACATTGACTTGGCATTTTTAACTACATTCTCCAAGCCATTCCATAATCTAATTCCCTGGATTGAGGTAGAACGTCCCTTCAAACTGGTTCTGAATTGTGGTTTTACAAACAACTCTGTTCCCTTAAGATTATAACAACTTTGTCTTTTAACAAAGTGCATTTGGATATTTAAAGGTAATGCATTATTTTGAGCTCTATACATAACTGATAAAATATTATAGTCTACCAAATCATGGAACTTCAATAATTTTAGTTGATAAAATAATGTACTTGATGGATGACGGTAATGCTTTCTAGTGATAATTCTTACAGCTCTTTTCTGTAATACAAAAATAGGCTTTGTGATTGTTTTACACGCATTCCCCCAAACATCAATACAATAGATTAAGTGTGGAACAATGATTGTGTTATACAACAAATACAGAGCTTTATCATTCAATAGGTCTCTGACTTTGTACAGTACTGCTATCGATCTAGCTATTTTTATTCTTACAGAATTTATGTGTTGTTTCCATGTCAGTTTATCATCAATGATAACACCCAAAAACTTCACCTCATTCACTCTACAAATCTCAACATCTCTTCCTGCCTTCTTGGATTCTACTAGTAAGTGTTGCTGCATTGTCAGCCTTTTGTTTTTGAGTTTGTTGTTTAAATAAATCTTTTATTTAAACTCATGCCTCTGCTGTCTGCCTCAAATGGGTTTAAAACCAAAGAAACACAACAGATTAACACGGTAAAAACAATTATTTGTTTGCTGAAAATTATAGCAAAGATGTGTCTTAGCTGAACCGTTCCTTAATAAATTCACGTAATGGTAAAATCTGCTGAATTTAAATTGTTTTGCTTTGACGTCTTCCAAACGGTCGCGCGCGTTACAAAAATAAATTATAAATAAATCAAATTTTATCTCAAACATCTCCTACAGCTAACAGTTTGTAAATGTCCATATAGTAATTACTTTCTGTAATTTTCATAAAAATCTGTCCTGTGGTTTATGAGCTATTTGCTAAAAAGTACAGAGAAAAACCACTAAGCTAACCGCTGCACATTTACGAAGCTAAAACATTGAATTTTATCTCAAATGTCTCATATAGGTAACAGTTTGTAAATGTCCATCTAGTAATTACTTTCTGTAAGTTTCATAAAAATCGGTCCTGTGGTTTATGAGCTATTTGCTAAAAAGTACCCGGAAAAACCACGACGCTAACCGCTGCACATTTAAGAAGCTAAAACATTGAATTTTATCTCAAATGTCTCATACAGGTAACAGTTTGTAAATGTCCATCTAGTAATTACTTTCTGTAAGTTTCAACAAAATCTGTCCTGTGGTTTC